>JAKSZP010006794.1:0-135337 GCA_022478985.1 Massospora cicadina
AACATATCGCTATAGGACTCCAGTAAACCATTAAATATATTAAGCTCATCTGGGGTTATTTAATTGAGATATGAACGTCAGACAATGTATATAATGATTTGTTATCAGGTAGGCCCATATCTGACATAGACCAAACGCAGTGGAACTGATTAATCTCTTTAACCAGAATCAGAAGACTTATACTAATCTTCTGGTGTTTCTTTATGACCATATTCTTACTGGTAAGATTCCCCATTAGAATACTGATAGAGCGCTGATAAGCTGGGTCTAGGATGCCTGGTAATGTTCAAGGTTCTAAGGGACTGATTCCATCGATGCTAGTTATGTGCAGCAGGCAGTTGTGGGGGATTTGCAGGGTAATCTTTGTGTCAATCACCCTTTGTTTACCCGCTTTAATCAACACTTCTTCAGAAGCATAAAAAAGAATTCCCTTGAGGGCGTCTACTGATTCAGTCAGTATTTTGGTATTCTGGCCCACCATCATGTAGCATAGGGATAAGGTGGAGAAAGGATACTCAACAGTGTAAGCATATTCCTTTTTATTAATCTCCTTGTGTCCCAAAATCAGGGGAACCTCTTAGTTAAGCAGGGAGAGATGGCCCTGCTTCAGATTGATAATCCCATCATACTTGAGTATAAACTGAGTACCAATAAGCATGTCATATGTATTGTTTTCTAAGGCCACCGTAGGGGCCAAGAGGAGGAGTTTCCCAAATTTGGATGGGCAAAGATGAGTAAGCTCCAATAGCGCGAGTGTTGGATGGACCAACAGTGCCAAACCCCTGAGTAAAGTTGAGGTCAGGGGCCACCTTAATTTTTCATAAGCTTTGATGATACAAAGTTCACAGGAGACCTGGTGTCAAGGATAGCAGCAAATTGTACTCCGTTGACAACACCCTCCACTTTTGTTAAGGTTTCACCCAAGTTGAGGGGAAGAGCGAGGACCTCCTTCAACTGGAGGGTAGAAGCAAGGCGTTTAGCAGTTTCAGGGAGTTTATCTCAGATAGACTGCAGTGTATACACACTATTAGTAGATCAGATCATTGTGGCAATGAGCTGGTCAGCGTCGCTGGTGGTATCAATAGCCTCCAGGCCACTCAACACCTGAAAAATATATGTTTGGTGGGGTACCCTAGCCATATCCACTCTTTACAGATTCAACCTGTCAGGTACCTCCACTTCACCTATGGCTCCTAGAACATAGTGACCATAATTTCACAACCCCCTTCAGATTCGTCATCAGAGGGGGTTTTAATACATATCAGAGGGTCCTAGGTGTCATAAAAATGGAAGAAGAAGTTTAGACCGGCCTGTCAGTCAGAATGCGTAAGCACCCAAAAAGCAAGCCAGAATGCCAGAGGCATTGCCACATGTACAACGTTGTATGGAGCCATGAATTGGGAAATGATAAATTGTTAGTGTAGGGCAATTGTGAATAGCAGCCTGAAAATGAACCAAATGGAGACAAACCCAGACACTGGGGGTCTTGCTGCAGGGGATGGCACCACAGGTATAGTTTCTATAAGGTCACTGGAGGGTGGGTTCAATTCAACTGAGGAGACAAGGGGGCGGATCCTTGCTTGGAAATGGTGGATGTAAGACCACAAGATCCCAGTATATTGATGGCGGATATTTGAAATAAAAGGGTTAAATTGCAAGAAGTATCTGGCTCGCTGAATCCAGTTGATGATGGTGGGGGACATAGTAACCATCAGTACTGGTAAGGCCCATCTGGTACAGGGACTGACAGGCCACTAGAGTAAAGCCATTGGGAATATGGCCAGAAGGATATCAATAAAACCAAATTTGATAGTTTTTAGCAGCTTTTTTATTTAAAGGAAAGTGAAGAAAAATGACCATCAGTTTTCTTAGTGCGATGCAACTGATTAAATAGTGGTCAATTGATGCGGGAACAAGCAGGGGTCAGGTCCCTCAAGTTTGACCTAACTGGCGGATTATTTGGGGATGGGGGCAGATAAGCTCAATAGGAACTGACATCAAAGAATCCAGTGGCAGGCTGAGTCACTTTCAGTTTGACCTCGAACACCTGAGCTGAGGCTCAACTGCATTTCTGATGGTTGGCGCAACAGCATCTGGCCCAATGAGCAACGGGAATCCCCCAGGGCCACCCCACGTAGGGGCAGTCCCAATTGGCTTAGAACAGGTTCAGGATGCCCAACCCAACCGTGCCTGGTCGCTGGGACAGTCATTTGGTCAAAAGCGTTGCATCAGCTGCAACTCCCACTTTGTTGGATGGGAGCTTCAAACTATCATTGATGGTGTACAATGCTACTACCTGCACGTCAGGGATGATCCCTGACAATTTTGAGATGGAGTTAGTTTTGACAATCACACTGCTGGCCAAATTGAAGCCATTGGCAATTCCAGCCAATAATTCAATCTTCATCCCTTTTTGACTATGTGGATTCTGATCATCTGGCTTGATTTCCATCAGTTTCAGACCAATTGACTTCAATTCGGTGATCTCAGTGCAGATTTCCCTGATCTGGCAGAAAATTTTGGCTGAGGTGAGCGTGGGCACCGGGGGAGGGATCCAAAGAGGGAGAGCTGTTGCCCAGCACTCATCTACCAAATGGGCGAGGTCACCCTGAGTAATGAGGGGTACAGCCACCCTCTTTGAAACCTTTTTACTCAGAAACAGGAAGAGATCCCAATCTATCCACAGGGGAAATTCTCCGGAACTTACACTAGGACAGGAGTTAGGTTCAGGGCAATCCTTGTTGCAAGAGAGGCCCTGAGGCTGGTCCTCAACCCTAATCATCTTTTGATGAAGCGCTGTATTTGACATGGCTCTATTTTGATTTTTAAAGTAGTAGATTTTGACTGCTCCATGGCTACAGTTTTTGGATTAAAGTTGGCTGGAGGAGACAGTGTTGTGGAAGTGGATGCTTTAACTATGATAGCTTTATGTTGATCAGTGGCTAATGGCCTTGGGGAATGGACAGTTTAGCTTTTGTGACCTGGTCATTTAACCTATTATTGATAGAGGCGATCATCACCTGAGAGAGGGGTTCAAGCTTAGGTGCAGACATCGGGGACACTTGTAGAGGATCATTTTCTGATAGAAGATGATCTTTGTGACAAGATGGGGCAGGAAGCGCGGCCTCATTGACGATGATGTACTCTGACTTACTGGCTTTAGAACCTCAATTTTGATGGGCGGAAAAAGATTAGGTTTGAGCTGCACCACAGGTGCTGGGCTCAGAGTAGTAACCAGCATAGGGGGCTCCATAGGGATCATCATAACCTCCTTTGGTGGGGCTACAGTTGAATAATTCTCAATGGTCAACACCAGAAGAGTTGACCAAACAGCTGGAGTAGCTTCAGCGTTATACATGTCTGCAACTTCCAGCAGAGCCTCCTTGATATCTTGGATATACCAGAGGTGGCGCTTTACAGAAATAAGATGCCGAGCTATAAAAGGTTGAGACGTCAACCCGCTCAGAATGGCAGCAAAAGCATCATCAAGAGGTAGCATTTTGTCAAGCAGCAAAAGTTGAGCAACCCTATAGAAACGCCCCACAAAAGAGGTGATCAATTCTCCCTCTTGCAGACTAAGGCAAATAAAGGCCTGTTTTTGTCATTGTAAACTCTTTTGGGAGCCAAATTCGTCAAATAAGAGCTTGTTTAACCTCTGACCAGGTGCTGAGGCTGATCAAGGTGGGAACCATTATTTCTTGAGCTAGGCGACTCAAGCAAGGAAGGATGTACTGGGTTTTTTTGTTGGTCAGTTTCTCCTCCTATAGCAGATTCATAAACATAAAGTAAGGAGGCAATACTGCCCTCACCAGGTATAACTTGTATCTAAAAAGGGGTATTGGAATAGAGTGCTGCTCATGCCTTTTGAGGTGAGAAAAAGCACTGGCTAGCTGGTGTTACAAAGTGGCTAGCCTAGGGTTACTTTCAGTGGAGAAGTTGTGAGGGTCAAATGCCCTTCCAACCTCCATTGGTTTAAAAAATTTTGTGGTGTACAGGTGCCCCTGTAGTGAGCACCACTTGTTGGACTTTAGGCGGGAATCTGATCGCTGGTGCATTTATTACCTAAATTCCAACAATATATTAAAGGATTCTGCACCATTTATAATAAAAATAACTAAACACTAATAAAAACTAAAAGGTTGGGTTTTTATAGGCTTGTTAGAAGCGGTGATGGGGTAAAAAGAGAACTCTGTTACAATCTACTGCTTAGTATTTAAACTAGCTCAGACTTGGACTGAGATAGGCAAAGATTCAATATTAACTTCAATCCTATTTTAGGAAATATGGGTTGTCAACCTATCAAAACTTTTTAATTCTCCTTGCTTTGCAGAAATGGCCAATGGATGGTTAATAGTAGGCAAGACAAACATGTGAGGTAATGATCTAGTAAAAATTGAGCAATCCCCATGAGATAAAGTAGTTTTACCTTAGGGACCCCTGCTAAACCTATAAAAGGGGATGGTCCCCGCTTGGGTGCTTGAAATGAGCTAGAAATGGACCAGGGAGAAACAATGAGTGACTCCCCTGATTTTGCCGTATAGTCAGTAAAATTTGCTTACTCAAACTTGGGATGTTTGGCCAATTATCATTTGTAAATATAGTGCCCTGATTCAAAAGATTCCACCAAGAATTGGCTAGAGTCCTTTAACCTGACTTTATCCTTATTTTTGTCCTTATTTAGAACTTATACACTCTTATTAAATAAAAAGATTTGTAATTGTCTGACACTAAGGAACAGGTCACTTATGAGGAAAATAACTTGGTTGCAGATTGCATCAAGGAAAGGGTGGCCAAGGATTCCGTTGTGTCTTGTGCCAGAGGTCAATGTATCAAAGTTAATTTTAAGAGTGTCAACTAGATTACCAACAGAAGGGTTATGAGAAGTTCCAACTATCAATCAATTATATAGTGGGCAGCATCAGAAGAAGAGATTTACTTAGAGAGGATAGCTATGCCCCTTCAGAAGGTCAACTGGTGTCTAATATTTGTTTAACAGAACCCCATAACAGCAACTCTTAACCTAAGTTAAGTGATCTTAGGCTGAGGAGCTGACTGTGTGCTTACTACAGGGGTGACACCATCAGACCAGACTAAAGATTGTGAGATTTCTCAAGAACAGATGAATATTGAGGACATGGAGGCCTATTATGGTGAAAACTCCTCTGAAATCCTGTTGAGAGAGGATAAAAACTTCTGTTCAAGACTAAAACATTGGAACTTTAAATATTAAATTTATGAACCTATCTTGAGCATGTTAAGGATATTACTAGAAGAGCCCATGCTACTGCCGCATCAATTGTAATTGGAACTACAGCTGTAAAAAAGAGTTAAACCACCATTAAAGAGATCAAGGACCGACTATTATTCCTTGAAAACAAGAATGTAATGAACAACAGCACTTTTATATATAGAGAGCATTTAAACCACCATGACACTATGCTTTACACCTTTGATCAAAATCTAAATGAGCTGATGGTCCAACTGAAACCCAGACCACAAACAGATACTACCTCATCATAAGTATCTATCTAGTTAAAAAATACCAATCTTGGCTACTCAATTGACTGCTGAGCCAACGCGCATGGTGTGTGCCAAACCTATTGAAGGGGACCAGTAATTTAAGCCCTACTTCAAAATGATGTAAATATCTAGTGAGGGAACCATCTCAGGTTCCCTGCAGATGTATGAAAAAAGTATGGATGTCACAAGTGATTGCAAGAAGGCTAACCATGTAAAAGGCTGGATAGATTTGAGCTGAAGAGAACCTCAGTGCAAGCTTACACCCTAGATTGGCCCAGATGGAAGTTTTGAACATTATCCTGTCTAAGTTTAGCAATCAAGCTTCCCAAAGTATAAAGCAAATATTTCTACTCATGTATAAGGTAAAGAAAGAGCCATTAACTAACTATGGCACATGGTACTGCCTCAAGTTTCAACCACTATGAAAAAAGGATCTTAGATCCACTGACTGCAAAAATGGTGCTACTGAGTTCCCTTGAGATTCATCCAGCTTCGAAGATGCACACAACCTTAGCTATTGCCATTGTTGAATGACATCATTGTGGGGACTGACTATCAAAATAAGGCTGAGCGTGATGAGGGGAAGAGGATCAAGTTAGCAGGCCTGTCTGAGCTGAAGCACACCTGGAATAATGTTGGGTAAGGGCAAAATATGCTTAAGTTGGTTCTGGGGGTGCACATTATAGTCATATGAGCATTACATCCATGGCATTAAAATGCACCAGCTATGTAGTGAATTATGACAGGCCATTGATTTTATTTGGAGAACAGGGGTTTAAGTACCGTTCAGTCTATAATATTGCTAAATTTGGTAAAGATTCAACTCCAGTCAATAATATGAGTGAAAACCTACTTGAGCTATAGTACAATAAGTGATGAAAGTTCCTATTATTGGCAGAATGGTGCAGTGCCATGCCCAATGGAAAATGATCCTCCACAATTGTTTAGATAAGGTTTCATGAGATCAACCTTCTTTGTTGATCGTCACGTCTATCTAAAATAAAAAAGAGATTTTAGAGATTTTACTTATCCCATATTACCATTTGCTCCCCTCTTGGGTTACCTTCTTTTAGGGGTTTCCTGGGGTTTACTGTTTACTATGAGGATGTTGACACCATACTAGGTGGGATTAAGGTGGGGTATTTAATAGCATACTCATGGAGAGGTATAGACACTCTTCTGACAATAGATGACAACATTTTTTTATAATTGTAGGAGTTTTTTAGGATGGTAATCTAGTGAGTTGGATGTTTGCCAGGTCACAAGTATTCTCATCATGGTGTTATCATTCATCTTGGAAATAGTCCAGCTCAGCGTTCATTTTTTGCTGTCTATGGGAGGGTTCCTGCCCTCCCTGAAAGTATTGGTGGTTTTGGGCCATTTGAGGCCCTTCTATCTGGGCTTCAGATTATAAAAAATTTCATTATATTTAATAAAACCCACCCTCATTTGTCCTCTTGGGACATTGAGGGGTTGCTTCAGGCATCACACAGTGCTTTTGTCAAGGCAATAGAAGGTTTGGAACCCCTTCTGGAAGGTTGGCCCGTTTTCTCTTCCTTCCACCTTCCATGGGTTCTGTGCACCCAGTTGGTTTAGACACTTTTGGGGTGTGTATTTGTATAAAACTGTTGGTCAGGTCCAGACCTTATTTGGTCTTGACGTCGTCAGTACATCATTTTTTAAAAGAAGCATAATGATCCAGTCAGTGGACACTTAGGTATGGCGGGCTCCACTTTCCTTATCTGATTTTATGAAAGGTTCTCTTACTTGTGAATTTCCACCTCAACCAAAGGGGGTTTGTTAATCTAGCCACAAATGTTTTAACAGTGAAGGCCTATATTTATACTGGCCTTAGGAAAATGAATTCCCCTTTGAAAATGGAGGCTTCTGTTGCTTACATTCCTTCCTCATCAGGAGAACTAGAGGGTCAGCAGGGATTATCACCCAAGTTATTTGTTAATTGTTTCAGGAATTTCGACATGAAGGTTTTACCATAGCAACCCCTAAAAATACCGCTTGAGAAAACATCCATTCTATTTTGAGTTCTAAGTAATTCTTGAAGTTAGGCCGGAAAGTTTGGGCCAATATGGGGCTTTACAGGTGTTCAACTTTCCTCTAACAATTAAATGTTTCATAATACTTGACATGGATGTTTCACCCTTGACCACCCCTTTAAATACCTCCCTTAGAAGGATTAAGTTTTTTTTATAAAAATGGTGGCATCTCTTTATGTTTGCCTTTACTCTTGGGCCCACTTGAGGGTCAGCAAGGATCTAACCCCAAGGTTTTAATTAGATATTTATCTAGTACAATTCCCATTTGGACCTTCATTACATGGAACGTCATGAATCCTTAGTGGGAGGGTATCTAGCCTTCTTAGTAATGAATAAAAATCCACAAATGGCTGTCAAATTAGGTTTGATGCTGGGGCATCCATTAAAACATTTTTAGTGGAAACTTCATATATACAAATGTGCCTTTTAGAAGCTCTTGCAGGTTTAGCAAAGAACAACAATTACATTTATCACATCACCCCTGAGAATCTCAACTTACCCCCACCATGATTTTCCAAATTCTAGAGGTTGATGAAGAGTTAATTATTCAATATTCTGGTCATTATGCTGCTGCAGAAGGCATTGTGGAATATACACCTTCAGTGTCAAGAGTGACAAAGTACCCATCGCCATTTGATGGGAAATTATTTTAAAAGTTGTGATTATGCCAGATAAAGACTTACTAATAAACTAGCATCTCTATCAGTTATGATTAAAGTTTATTCTGGATATTTTTGCTCTCTGCTACTTTTTCTTCCCCCTAAGGGAAGGTTAAGAAACAATTTTAGTGGATACTGGGGCCTCAGAGAATTTTATTGATTTGTACCTAACTGAGTACCTTGGGCTAAGCTACCTAACTGGTGGTATGGTTAGGGATGGGTACCCATTGTATTCCTAACTTGAAGGTTCAGGGGCTGTGCTGCAAGTGGTTTGACCAAACATAATTTAGTGCAATATCTATTCAAAATTTATTTCCTAACTGATAATTAAAAATTGGATTCAATGGCATAGGGAGTTAAAAAGCATGCAGCCCTCAACTTCATAGTGAGTTACCAAAAGTTGTATTAAATTACTTTTGGTGCTTTCACCTCAGTGATGTAGAATTAATATAAGAATGGTAAATCAAATCCCATAACCCCACTAATGCAAATTCTACTACTTTAATTTAATGATACACTGGCTATTGGCCTAGGCGTTTAATCCACTAAAATTTATATATATATATCACCAATTTATATACTTTCCCGCACAGTGTAAAATATTTAATATGAGGAATCCTAAACTTTTCTTTCTCATTGCAAACACTTTTGCAACCTATTCAATTCAAGACTGAATCTAGTTTGATAATCTCACAGAGGAGATTAGTCTGCACCCATGTCAGGGAGCAGTTGGGCAAGCAAGGTAAGAGGAGCAGGTGGAAGGCCCGCGGCCTCCAACATTTGAAAACGCCCCAGAGAATCCGGCAAAATAGACAAAAATCTTAAAAAACTGGCGGTCACAATTTCCCCAGAGATACTCGCATGGCAAGCACAATGCAACCAGTACATCAACACGCCACACTCCCAACCACTTTTGTCAGTGGAATTTGGAGTCTGCATGTATCTGGACATCCAAAAAATGGCCTTATGGGAAAAATTTTGTGAAGATGTACACAAAATTTTCCCAACCACGGTGTATGTTGCACCTCACTCCATGTCACATGGTTGGCTGGACCTAGGTTTTGAAAGCAAAAAAGCAGCAGATGAGGCTGCAGTGGTGCGCATAGTGGTCAACCTCCCCGAAGGGCAATGGGTTGTCAAAACCAAATGCACCAGATAGACAAAATCAAACGAAATTTTCCTCACGTTTGACTTTTTGCTTACTACAGTAAAATGAGACAATTTGGAACAACACCTGAAAGACGGTCTCACCATATATGGCGAAATACAATATTTTGAAATGCAACGTTTCATGCTGATGCCACACCTGTGCACTGGCAAAGCCATCACAGTTCTGACCCCAACTGAGGAGATCGCGAAGGACCTAACCCAGATCCTGCACTCCACTTTTATTGATATTGCAGGGCATACCACCCACCCATTCCGGGTGACCGTGGACAGCGCGCCCCCCATTTGCACCCACTGTGACGCGTTCAGCCATAAGGTGCATGCATGCCCCATCAAGGAGGGCGTCACATTCCAAGAGCACCCCTCGGCGGCTATGGCCAATGGAGAGGTGCACTACAAACCAACCGCAAGCACCAAGGAGGCTTTCCCATGGGGAACACAAGGCTGCTACCTATTGGTAAAGCCTATCTCCCCGCAAGAATGGAAGAAGGCCAAGCAGGCCCATAGGGCCACGGCCAAGGAAATGGCCAAGGCCACCACCGCTACCCCACACTCACAACGCCAGGAGGACATGGAAACCTTCATGGTGGAAGCAACTCAGGAATCCATCAACCAATCAGATTGGGAAGCCCATGCCAAGCGGGCCACTCAATCTGATGATCTGATGGGAGACTCAATCTCACCCAATCATTGCACCCAAGCTCCAGTCAAAACTGACTTAGGACCTATCCCAACTGAAATTTTTTTTGACCCGCTCAACGGTGCACCAAACTCATCCGCACTGCAAAAAATTCGTCCAATGTTGTAAAACAAAAAGTGAAGTCCAAAGCCAAGGCAACTCTTTCCGCAAAAATCAACAAAAACTCCGATAGTGGTGCTGCTAACACCCGTGCTGCTGTAAAAGCCCGTGGGGACCTAGAAGAGGCTGGTGGGCCTGGGGGCCCACCCCCTCACACCTAAGGTGCGATGGGGGAAACCTTCACTTTAGGGACGTTGAATATCACCAGACTCAAGGCCTCCCCATCCCGGGCTAGGAAACTGAGTTTTTTACAACAAAATTTACCTGTGTATATCCTGGCCATCCAGAAGTCCCACTGTCCATGAGGTTCCAAGGAAACTTGGAAAACAATGCTCCTCCCATCCCTATCCTTTTGGTTGAAGCACTGTGGGGTGCTAATTTTGGAAAAATAATTTTTTCAAATTCGTATCCTCAGAAACATTCCTAAATGGCTGAGTGCTCGTCGTCACCTTCTCGTGGGCTGATGTAGCACACGCAATTGTCAACATCTATGCCCCAAACAGTGCACACGAGCGTTGGGAGTTTTTCTCATTGGTCAAATCCCTCCCACTACCCCCTGATTCTTTCCTAGTCAGTGACATGAACTGTTGGCTAACCTCACCAATGGACCAGTAACCTCCCTCACCCCATGCCCCACAGAGTCATTTAGAACTACGCATTCTAAAGGCCACCCTTGGGTTAATGGATGCGCTGCCATGACATGCCCTGCTGCTCAAAAACATGATGCATCCCCACATCCACAACGGCTAATTAAGGTCCATGACCCGCATCAACCTTATTCTAACGCTGGCGAAATTCCAACCCCACATCTCCCACTTCAAAACAACGAAAATGGAATTCTCCAACCACTGACTGGTCTCAATAACCTACCACCTACCTGTCACAGTTGCTAAGGCCCCACATTGGTGCAAAATCCGCCCCCCGAGCTTGCATCGCCAGGACTTTCCACATGGGTGGAAGAGATAACTTTGGCAAAAAAGTTTGTTGCACCGTTTTGCGCGGACCCCATTTCCACATGGGCAACTTTCAAAGAGGATACCATCCACCACTCTCGCCGTCTCTCCTCCAGATGCTCACAAGCCACATTGGCGATTATCTCGCGTGCTCTGGCAGAATTGGCACACTTGGAGTCCAACATTCCAGCTATAGGATATAGCCCTGCATGGGGCCAGAAGTGGGTGGAGGCAGCCGCCCACCTCAACACACTCAAAAGGCAAAACAAACATCTGGTTTGTGTTCAATAAAGGGCCACATGCATCACAAAAGGCGACAAGTGCACCACATATTTCTTTAAAAAAATTTTCGCACCACGCCAGAGTGTGGCCTGCACACAGGTGTGAAGATCAGATAATTCTATTGTGGATACACCAGCCAAAGTGGCAATCAAAATGCAAAAATATTACTCCAAGTTATACTGAGCTGAACCAATTCAGCCAGCCGAAATGGCGGAATTTCTCAACTGAGCTCATATCTGCACTGTTTTCTGATACCCAGAAATAATGAATTTAATTACTCCGAACGAATTATGGACAGCCATTCGTGGTGCGCCAAACTGAAAATGCCCAGGCCCAGATGGCATTCCATATGAGTTATACAAAAAATATTTCAAATATATATCCCCACTTCTGCTTGCCACACTTAACCAAAGCCTGTTGGAAATGCGCCTCCTACCAGGAGGACATGAGGCCTTAACTGTCACACTCTTCAAGAAAGGGGATAAGCTTGACTTAGCCAACTGGCGCCCCATTTCTCTAACAAACACAGACACCAGAATTTTAACAAAAATTATGGCTAACCGATTAGGGACTGTGGCATCTGACACCATCTCCCCAGAACAATTTGGTTTCATCCCCAGAAGGTCGATTTGGGATAACATGCACTCTGTGGCTAATGTATGTCAGTCCACAGCCTCTGGGGCACTTGTATTCTTGGACCAACAAAAGGCCTATGATAGAGTAAACTGGGAATATTTAAGGGCCTGCCTCCATCAATTCCGCCTACCCCCTTGCTTCATCAACTGGGTGATGCTGCTCATGGAATCTGCAACAATGGCAGTGCGTGGCCCTGGCTTCCTAATGGAAGTAGTCCGCCCTCAAAGGGGCTTGCGACAAGGGGACCCCCTCAGCCCACTCTTATACAACTTCAGCCTTGACCCACTACTGCGAAATGTGAATGCCCAACTCACTGGGGTCCATGTGCCAGGCTAAGCCCTAGTCAAGATATTGGCATTCGAAGATGATTGTGTGGTTGGGGTGTCTAATAATCAAGATGCATGCGCGCTTGAAGATCTCATCCAAGAATATTCCCGGGTAAGCAACGCGGCACTGAACGCCTCCAAAACTGAAATCATCCTCCTTGGTCAGTTTCAGAACTGCTGGGCCCCAGCAACTAGTTCCCAACCCGGCCCATCTGCTCGCCCACGTCCACGCCTTACTAACTCAACACACACCGCTCCACTGGTGCTCCCCTTTGTGCCACGACCTACCATAGGACTGGTACGCCATCTGGGCGTGTAGATGGAGGCAGGCGGATATGCATCAGCAGTAATGGAGTGCCATATTCTGGACAACGTGACAAAGCGAATCGCCTCTCTCAGAGCCCACCCTACTTCCCTTACTGGCAGGGTTGTTTTAGCCAACTCTATGCTCCTATCCAAAGTCTGGTTCGGAGCCCACGCCATCCCCTTCTCCCCAAGCTTCTTCAACTCCTTGTATGCCTTGCTGCAAGGATGGCTTTGGTCAGGCCGCCCTCCACCAGTGCAGCTAGAGGTCATGTTTGGCCCTCATCATCATGGTGGCATGGGCCTGCTTGACTTCAAAGCCCATGCTGCCAAGATCCTGGGCACCTGGATCGCGGCCGTCACCGCTCCTACACTCCCATCCCAACACTGGTCCCGCGCAGCCCACTCCAACTTCTCCTGAGCCTTGGGCCTCAACAATCCATCGAACCCCCACTCCTTGATGAATACCTCGCATCGCACACATCGGCCACAGGTCCTCACGGGATAAAAACCCACTACAAACAAATCCTACTCTCCATGCGGAGCGCAGAGTGGAGAATTTGTATTAGCAGACATACAACCCAAAGAGGCCGCCCCTCTCCTCAGTTCACACAAGAGGTACAAGGGCTACCCATCCATAATGGCGTGATCCCCATTCAGCCCCATGTCCTATCCAGGGTGGACTACTTGGACATGATGGACATCCCTTATTCCATTGAGACCCAAAAAACAATCTGGAAATAAGTACATCACCCTCTATTGCAGCCTCAAGTCCGCTCCCATGTGTGGCGCTGCCTGAGGTGGGTGTATCGTACAGCTGAGCGCTCTAACGCTTTACACTCATCCTGTGTCGTGTGCGGCCAGTATGGAACGCTGTTCCACCGCCTGGAGAAGTGCCCCACCTCTAAAGTGATATGGCGCGAAGTTCAACGTCTGCTGGGCCAGGATCTAACGCATCCCTTCAGTCTGTCAAGAGATATGTTTGTTCTATCAATGGCCTCCTCCCTTCCACCCTCCCTCCATGCTCTGGTGGTTGCAATTGCCATGTGGACCATCCACACGATTGTCTTAGATGCCATTGTAGGCTCCACCCCCACCCTCCCCAAAACTGTCCACAGATTCCAGTCTCATTTGGTGGACCACTTTCAAGCGTGGATGTTTGGATACCTCCCACTGCGTCGCTGACAGCTGGTCTCCTCCTGGTTCCCAGTCTGGTTCATCAAATCAGACCCCTTCCTCCACACGTGCTCAATAGTGGCTACGGCCCCTTCACACGTTCCCTCCCCTCCCCATAAGTGGCGTTCCCGCTGGCAACAAGAGATAGCATTGCTTCTCTGGGGTGCCTCCCCCGGTACTAAGTTTATCTGTCCTGAGTCATATTTGGAAGTGTCCGTCCCATGGTCAGCCTTTCCCGCAATAAATTTAAATTTAAATTTAAATATGAGGAATCCTATTTTTTATGGACATCCTCTGGAACCTTGATTGCAATCAGTTGACCTCAACTATAATGGAAATAACCCAAGCCTTGATGATTCACATTCTTACCATAGCTGTAAGAGCTGAGGCACTGCCACTGTGCTTATACTGGGACCAGAATTTCTTCAGGCGCAAGAGGGGTCCAAAGGCCCAGGCAGAACCCCAATCACAGCTAAGTGACTTGGCCCATGTCGTGGATGAGTGGTGAGTCACTTCCTTGGCTCTAATGACCTCCTCTATCTGCCCCTCCCTTATCCTTTTGGAGATGAAAAAGGGAGTATGCAGAGAGGTTTTCCAATCAAGATGTCAATGGAAAGACCCTGGAAATCACCCCATCCCTGGTTCCTTTTCAAAATTCTTCAAAAATGGGGTGAGACAATTATGAGGCCTGAATATCCAATACAGGGACTGGGAAGCTGGTCCAGACTACCCATTATGAAAAATAAGATCAGGGTAAAATTTAATCAACTGCTTATTGATGAACAAGCCAGCACAATTGGCCCAATTTTCAAGAACAGATTCTGGAAAGATGGGGCACACAACCATCCTGACTTACATGATCAGGTATTGGTTCAGAACCTCAACCTGACTTGATCCCAAAACCTGGGAGGCGGCCATTAAAATTTTAAATTGTTAAAAACTGAATACCCCCTGTCCACTGCTCACCCAGACAATCAAAGTGTTAGGATTCACCATCTATTGGGTGAAGCCTCTTTCTAGGGGTCGTGACTCACTAATATAAAATTATTAGCAAATGAAGAATTGACTCCTCATTAACTTGAGTTAAGCCAATTCAAATTGTCAGGAATTATCCCCAATAACAATTATTAAATTACTAACTAATTTTAACTAGTAGTTTCAATTTGAACTGGAGACTTGAGAAGAGGATATCATAGCTTTTATAAAATCTAGCTTTATGGCAGAATACCATTCTGAAACTGAAACCCAATCATATGTTCATTTTAGGGGTTCACCTGCGACTTATGCTGAGGATAATCATCTTGTTGAAGGAATACCGAGGTTTCTGATTATCAAGCGAGCAATGGTATTTTGACACCTATAATCAACTAGTCTAAAAATATAAGGATTGTTTCCGTCAAGAAATTGGTATGACTGGATGATAATCTATATATATCTGGCGGATCATATTTTATAAATTAAGGTGAGCCTCGAAATTTTAGGAGGTAGATTTTGTCAAAGTGAAGAGAATCAATTGAATTGATAATAGTTTGGCAAATTGAGGGAATTATGCCAAAGCCTCAATGGTAGGATGAAACCCCTAAAATGTAGAGAATAAAAAAGTTACTAAGTTGACGGCGTGAAATCAACTGAGAATAATGAAGATTATGAGCTGAACAAGAGGATGAAAAGGGGAGATCTTTGACAGAGAGAAGGAAGAAAGAGAGGTTAGTGGAAGTACTCCATTATTATATATACAAATAAACTGGTATCTGGCAGGGAGATAGCTTCTTATCATTAGTACTTTATTGTTATTTATTGATGATCAGCAATCACCATATCACTCACCCATTTATCAATGGGTTTTACCCTGTGCAACCAAATCAGTGGAATCAACCAAAACCACCAAAAGTTAATAAGTAGTGCTCACTACAGAGGGCCCATTGATCAACATAATAAAAGTTTCATATTCGCCTTGCAATGGTGCAACTGGTTCCTCTTGATGGGGTACTGTTCCAATTTATTGAGTTATCTTAATATGAGGAACTAAAACTTACTTTGGATACACTGCTCCAGGCACAAAAAAATTCTTTTTCAGGAAAAAGGTATAACAGATCAGCTTGACAAGGTCTGTCACCAACTGCACCTGGTTGGCTGCCAAGCCAGCCAATTTGCCAACCGCTTAGGTAACACTAAAGAGCGGCTATACTGTGCAGAGTGCAAACTAAATAGTGTTGCTGGAGAGGGAAGGGTCTGCATTGACAATTTGCCCTCGTTTAACCATAATGGAAACATAACCAAATTTTGTAAGCAATTTGAATTTTCAGTAGAAGGGGCTTCAGATCAGTGGAAGTCTAAACTGTTGCTATCCGATCTGGATTTCAAGAGCGCTGACCAGGTCACATGCTACCTTAAAATTAGTACTGTAATGTATTTAAAGTTGAAGGAGACCATTCTCCACCAGTTTGGGTGTGTAGCAAAAATGGCGCAGCACAAGGCAGATTTTTTGATAATAAAGTTTCAAAAAACCGAGTTTTTAGTGGAGTTTGAAGAGCAGTTCACAGCTGAGGCTCATTTGTTGGTGGGAGCTAATCTCTTAACTAATGAGGAGGTGGGCATAGCGATGATGGCAGCTGTTAAGCCATATTGAGAGCTGTATAATGATATGGCCCACATTCTTCAAGATGACACTGAGATATTAAAACTCATCAATTGTTTACGCCATCTATCTCTAACTTTTTAGTGCTCCCAACTTGGAACGGAAAGCCCCTGAAACTGCTACTGAATCCCCACCAGGAATTGGACACCAAAGACTCAGTTATAATCCATTGGTTAATCTTCATCCACTTAACGCTCTCACAGTTCCTTTCTGTCCCCATTATTCTCAAACGGCTAAGTCTCAGCAAAATTACAATTTATCATCTAATATCTGACTCAAAGACTTTGAGGGGTGATCTTGAGATGAGAGCCTTTTTTTTAAGTTTGTTTCTCATGCGGACAAAGAGGCCACTATGCGTCTTAATGCCCTAGAAAACTACATGATCATGCTGTACCACCTTCCTCAATCAAACAGGGAAAAGCTTTAGCAGAGTAGAGACAGGACGATATACTGCTGATTTAAACCTATCTGTCCCTGATGATTTTCATGGGTTGCTTTGTGTTAGTTCCAGTACTCTTCTCAACGATTTATTATATCACAAAGCCCCTATGATATATTGGCTTCAAGATGAGGGAGAGACCCCAATAACACAGACACGGAGTTCTGCCAAGATGTGCCAAAGCCAAATGCCTGGAAAATCCTTGAGCGGAATGGCACAGTTGATGGTGAACCTTAAACATATGTTGCAGCTCTAGAGGGGGTAGAAGTGGCGATTCCAGTAAAGAAAATTTCACAGGAGTATCCTCTTGTCAGTACAATTATTCTCACTTTTCTGAATAACCAAAAGCACTTGGATGTTTATGTATTAAACACCTATGGTTCTTCTAATTAGGAGTGTACATACTGTGATATTTTTGTATAAAATACCAAAATTTGGGCAATATTAATACTGGTGCTCCAATTGGTGTATCCCCCTTTAGGTTGGGACCACCTAGTGCTAAAAATAATGGCGCTCCTGTCAATATAATATCCACCAAGATTGTAGCTAAGCTTTCATTGAAACCAGATGTTGACCACAGAGTATTGTACGGGACCACATGGGGCACAGAGCATTAGTCAGGGAGCATACAGTGCATTTCCTTTGAGGTTCAGGTCAGTTGGCGCATCCTCTCCAGCAGTGGTTTGCCTAATAATAACTATGCTATGTTAATCAGCGCTGCGTTCATGCAGCAAATTGGGGATGTGGTTAATATGGCGGTTGAAACCATTAGTATCCTACGACAAAAGATTCCCCTCTATTTTACCTCCAGCAGAGTCCCAAAAGACCCCATTCACTACAGACAGATTAATATAACAATGGGGTAATTCCTGTTTAATATTGGCAGATGAAGTAGAGGACCATAGCAGAGTGCTCTTTTAACTTGACAACACATTTGAGTGAATTTTAAAAATCCTAGAAGAACTAAAAAGCTTTGGATACTGACTCACAGCAAAACCCTAATGTCCTCAGCCCTACGCCTGCTGCTCCAAAATGGTGCAGCAGTGAAACCCCCTAGCGTCTTCCACATAGCAGGGAAACGCTTTTGAACTAGGTTGACCAGCCCCCTAAATTCCTTGGGTCAATAAGTCTCCCCCAAGGATCTCAACCTCCACCTTGCACGTTCCCAAGAAAAGCCTTGTAGCCCCATTGTGCTCCTTAAAGCAAGATAAGATTTGGCCTCCAGGTTGAATATGGTAACTTGTATCCCAATAACAACAAACAGATAATAGAATTAGCCCAGGAGCTTATGCAGCCTGCAAGCTTTATCAACTTCTGCCCCTACAAGGGGTACTTTGACTTCAGCTTCACTTGTGAAGCTGATGCTGTAATTGCAGCCAACATTTCCCTGGTATTCCAGGGAACCACCATCCCAACCACTCGCACCCAGTTGCCTGATGAAACCACTCTTGTGGTTCAATTTTCAGGCCTCCATGTGGGAATCCAGCTGAGTTCTCACTCGCTGGTACTTCACACCGCTGGAATACATGATGGCTATTTAAATTAAAATGTAAATACTAATAAAAAGCTGTAGCTTATAGGATTTTTATTAGTAAGTGCAGGATAAGAAATGAAAATGAACCCCTCAATATTTGATCAATCAGTATTTGAACTGTCTCAAGGGTCAAAGGGAATTAAAGGATAAATTTGGAATGGCTTGTCACCATCCAAATGAAAAGATATGGAATTTTAGCCTATCAAAGCTCGGAATACTTGCAACACTTAGGCTGAATGATGGATGGGGAATCATTATTGGCTAGGACGTACCCGTGGGGTAATGACTTAATGAATTTCAGCTAATTCCCAATTGCTAAATCTTTTGCACCTTGGGGACCCTCATAAAGCCTATAAAAGGGGTTGGTCCACGCATATATGCTTGTATGGACCTGGTTGTGGCTGGGGGAGTACCACCTGATAGATGCCCCAGGGTCCGCCACGTGGCTAGAGACATCCAACTGCTAAATCTCATGGTTATTGCCCAAGAAGAATCAGAAATTATGTTACCCCAAATTGCGGGGTTTCACCAAGAATCAGCCAGGGCCTTTTGGCAATACTATTGTTAGTATCATTTAATTATTTAATTTAGTATTGAAAAATTGCAAATGGCTGACAATTCCCCTTTTCATCTGAATTTGACCCAAAACACCCTTATTTTCAGCTGTGAGGGCAATTGTCTGACATCACACCCCTCAAAAATGTTGGGGGGGAGAATAGGGCTGTAGGAATCAGCCATGTACTTTATTGATAGTAATCTCAGTAGCCAAGGATTTTATGGAGTACTCATTGCCACTTTTGTAGTTGATGTTGGAGGGACCCTCCTAGATTGATCCAAGTTTACTGCTTCTAAGAGTGATGTAGTTATGGTAGTATAATACCATGTCAGATACTTGGAATGAAGGTAAGAGGGTTCGTAACTCATTGGCAGCCTACCCTTCTTTTGTCACTGTTTTTTCTAAATTGGTCATAGCTTCAGATTGGAGTTGGATTATGCGCTAAGCCAATCTTATCATGACTTTTTACAGGTTCCTCAACTCTAGAAGAGAATACATATTTAGCTAAGAGGGCAGGTATTCCTTGCTCCCGCCCATACAAGACATGGAATGGAGACATTTTTAAATCTGGTAATAGCTAATCTGGTATGCCATAAGAGCACTGGGTAGGTATTAATCCCTGTGACGAGGATCAGAGGAGGTCATTTTTTAAAGAATGGAAACCAAGGCTCCATTTTCTCTTTCTACGGTCCCATTGGTGGAGAGATTATATGTAGACAAGAAAAGTTGTTGGGCTCCCATGGATGTGGCCAGGCTTTTTAATGTTCTTGAGGTGAAGTTCTTACCATTATTGCAGAGTAGTACTTGGGTACAGACATGACGAGTGAAAATGTGTTGATGTAAAAAAGTGGCAGTGGTCTTGGCCGTTTGGGCAGGGAGAGCCATGGCTTTAATCCACTTAGTAAAGTGGTCAATTGCTTATAGGATAAATCTGTTTCCACTAGTAGTCTGAGGAAGGGGACCTACTACATCCAAACTGATGGTGTGGAACGGTTGTTGAGGGGTAGTTGGTTGATAATGGTATCTAGTCTTGAAACTGGATTGCTTTTTACACGTAAGGCAAGCTTCCAAGACGTCAACAATAGATTCCATTATTTCATCCCAATAGTACCGATCCTTAATCCACTCATAAGTTTTATTGGCCCCTCCATGACCTAGGGTGGAATGAGCTTCTAGGATAGCAGGTACGCTTTCCAAGGGCTGAAGTTAAGGCAGCCATTTAGCCCCAACTGTTTTACAGCTTCCCTTTCTCCACTTTTGTGTTATGGGAGTGCTGGGCTAACATCTTCTGGACAGTCTCATCCTCATCCTCCCTTTCATTGGGGTCATTAAGAGGTCATGTAACCTCTCCGCCTCACTATTATTCAAGTGAAGGACTGGCAGCCGAGTCAACTCATCAATATTCATGTGACGTGTCCTAGTACACTGTTCAATATTCATGTCATAATGCTAGACCTTTAGAGCCCAGCGAGCTAACCGGCCAGTAGGATCCTACATATTCTGTAATCACTTCAACTAAGCGTGCTCCATAAATACAGTGAAGGTGATCCCATATAGGAAAGGGCGGTAGTGTTTTACAGCTAACAAAAGGGCAAGGCACTCCTTCTCTTTTATGGTGTAGTTACGTTCTACTTTTGAAAACATTTTACTGAAATAAGATACCAGATGATCAACACCGTTCTCATCCAATTGGGCTAAGATGGCCCCAACGGCGTAGTCTGAGGTGTCAGTAAACAAGGTAAACGGTTTATTATAATCTAGGTGCCATAGGATAGATGTTGTTGTAGCAGTTGCTTCAGCATCTTAAAAGCGGCCTTTGTTCAAGCACCAATAAAAAGGGGTATTCTTGGTTAATAGATGGACAAGGGGCTCGCTGAGTTAGGTGAGCTTAGGGATGAACTGATGGTAATAGCCCATCACCTTTAGAAATACCTGAATATCCCATAGATTTTATGGGAAGGTATTTTTGAGATTTCTTTGACCTTGTCCTTTATGAGTTGAATCCCTTCTTGGGAAATTGAGTGGCCAAGGAAATCCAATTTCCTTTGGAAGAAGGTACACTTTGAGGGTTTCAACTTGATATTAGCCTTATGTAACTGTTGAAACACCTTCTTCAAGTGATCAAGATGTTTGTTGAAGGTTTTTAAGAAAACTATGATTTCATCAAGATAGATGATAACACAAGTTAACTTCAGGTACCGCAAAATGTGAACCATTGCACCTTGGAAAATGCAGGTGTGTTGCACAACCCTTGAGGTAATCTTGTGTGTTGGAAGAGACCCTCACTACAAATAAGGGCGCATTTCTCCTGATCCTGAGGAGAAAGGTCCATTTGCCAATAGCCACTAGCCAAGTCCATTGCAGAGAAGAAGTTAGATCTGGAGAGTTGTGCTAGGGCGTCATCAATTCGGGGGATAGAATAGCTATCCTTTTTTGTGAGGTTGTTTAATTTGTGGTAGTCCATGGCTATCCAATGACCTCCACTTTCTTTTTTTATTAGCAAGAGGGGAGAAGACCAAGGGCTTTGGGAAGGAACTAGTAACCCCGCATCTAGTAACTGCTGGAGCTCCGTCCTCATTTGCTGTTCCTCCACCTTTGACTTACAATAAGGTTTAGACCTAATAGGATGGGCATCACCCACATCAATGGAGTGGCACTAGCCTCTCATGTGGCCATAGTCATTATCAGATTTGGAGAATATATCGCTATAGTTGTCTAATAAAGTATGAACACTTTCCAGCTCTTTTGGGGTCAAATTATCTGAAATTTGGACGTTGGACAAAGTACATACTAAGTTGTCAATTGGCAACACCAAATACATCATTGAGCCAATGGAGTGAATTTTTTCAATGTCCTCCATGGGAATTAAAAACCCTTTTCCAATCTCCTGGTGTTTTCTTATGATTATGTCCTTGCCGGTGAGGTTTCCAAAAGAATAGTAATAGGCCTCTGGTAGGCTGGGTCGTATCCCAGGTAATACCCGAGGCTCCAAGGGGCTAACGCCCTCAAGACTTATGAGGGGCAATAAGCATTGGTGTAGGATTTGGAGAGTGACTTTTGTGTCCACCACTCGTTGTTCACCAGACTTAATCATTACTTCTTCTGCCGCATAGAAAGGGATATCGTCCTTAGCATCCACTGAATCAGGCAATTTTAAGATGTTATGCAAAGAGGTGGAATAATGCAAAATCATAGCAGAAAAGGGATATTCCACCAGTCAAGAGTATTTGTGCTTGCTGGGTCTTTTAATGGATAATAATAAAGGGAATTCATAGTTGATTAATGAGAGAAAACCTTGCTTCATGTTAATTATTCCCTCGTACTCAATCATAAACTGGGTAACTATAAGTATATCATAGGCGTTGTTGTCCAAAGCCATTGTAGGGGCTAATAAGATAGGCTTCCCAATACAAATGGGAAGGGAAGAATATGCCCCAATGGCGCGAGTGTTGTTTGGGCCAGCAGTTCCAAACTCTTGATTGCACTCCAAATCAGGCGCCAGCTTTATCTTTTTGATGAGCTTATTAAAAATTATGTTAACTGGGGAGCCCGTATCATGGATGGCCATTACCCAGACTTTTTGAATGACCACTTCAACATTGGTGATTGTTCCCCCAAAGTTAGGAGACAAAGCCAAGACCTCCTTGATCTGGAAATTGGAGGTTAATTTATGAGAAGTATCAGGGTATTTATCCAGGATGGATTTCATGGTATGGACTTGCTGAAGAGGTCAAATCAGGACAGCCAAGAACTCATCACCATAGCTGGCATAACAATAACTTTTGGGTACCCTAATATTTGATTATGTTAGTTTTCCTCAGGTATGGTGGTTTCATCTACTCCTTCTGCGTTCAATCAATAAGGGACCTCCACTTCCACAGGAGCTCCCAAAAAATAGTAGCCTACATCATCTCCCCCTCAGATTCATCCCCAAGGGTATTCTTTACAAATGGCAATGCCGCAATTAAAGAGGGGGACGGCCACAGGAGATTGAATAGCCTTAGGACGCGCACTTACTAGCTTAGCTGGAGGGAAAGCATAGCAGCTTTGGTAAGCTTGTGTGGGAGTATGATATTAGCTACCTTACAGGGCTCAGAAATATATTTATTCGAGGCAAGCCGACCAGGGGATGAACATTACCAAAGCTAAAACTAGACTAAAAAACTAACATAACTACTTGGTTCAGACAAAACGCCCTAATGAGCGGATTGAGAGAAACGCTTCAAAACCAACCAACCAGGTGGGCAGCAGAAACTGCTTATCTCTCCATGGCGGAAGGGGAGGGGGGTCAGGGGGCTCATCTTCAGCAGTCTCTTTGGCAACTGCTTCTTCCTCCCATAGTAGAGTGCGTGTCATGGCAGACAGTAATGGCGTTGGGGCATCTGCGGCATGAGGTTTGATATCTCTAATAATTGGGATTTCATTAAAATTGCCCACTAGGTATATGGCACTGAGATATTTGGTTAAAGCTTTTTCAGCTTTGATGTGGGCATCTGGGAGTTTAACAAACGTGGCAATTTGGTTCAGATTATTTTTGCTTTTAGATTCTGAGCTATATTTGACACGTTCTGGATAGCATCATTAATGTTTTTGTGTAGCTGGTTCACTGTGATTTTAATTTTTGGGGTTAGTGTTGCAGAGATAACAGGAGGTGGAATTCCTCCTGTGAGCATCGCTACTGATTTAGTGACAGCTTTATGCAGGGGATGACAATCTGGTGTTGCAGCTGCTTCAACTGCAAGCTGGTGATCACTACAAAACAATTTGGCGTTTGGCTGTGGTGTATAAAGTTTTGAGGGGGTATCTGGCGTCCCATTCTACATTAACAAACCACTCAATTTGCAGAGATGGTTCTTCAATAAACTTACCCAATTCATCAATTTCAGCCAATAAATCTCATGGGTTTTGGTTGAATTGGATTGGGGAATCAGCGTACAGTTGAGGTTTGGAAGATTTATTTGAGGAAGCATGGGATCAAACTGGGATCCAATCTGATGCTTGATTGGAGGAATTATTTATGGCATTGGGGTGAGGAGGAGGCTGATTGGTGGCTGCAGGTGCAGCTTCAGCAACAGGCTTTGGGGGTGGGGGAGGTAGGATTATGCCCCATACCGGAAAATTGTACAGGGTGTGCAGCAGATTGGAGGTCAGCAGATGACTCATCTGATCCGCCAGAAGTGGTTGAGGAGGGGCACTTGCGTTTTGAGTGGTCTAATTCAAAACATGATGGACAGATCATCCATCTGCCCTTGACGCGGGCCCCAAAATGGATGGTTGAGCGCTGAGGGAATAACAGTGTGCAGCGGGTTTGACGCCGCAATTTTATTAAATTCAGGGCTGATCGTGGCATATGCCTGAGGCCCAGCAAATCGTGTGGCCCCATTTGGGACCACAAATTGTAAGATGGGATTGGAGCCATAGGCTACCAAACCGTCCATCAGCTCCTGGTGGAGCACTTCAGGGGGAGGTGGGTGGGCAAGCCAGCAAACTGAACCACCAAGGTGGTGTCCAATGGGAGCTGAGTCCAAGTTGTGGGGAGAGGGGTGCCCTGGAATACCAAGGGCACAGTTGCCACAGTGGCAGCATCAGCTTCACAGGTGAAGCTGAGATCAAAATACCCCTTATAGGGTCAGAAGTCAATAAAACCAGCGGGATGCATCACCACCTGTGCCATTTTGATAATGGCTTGGTCATGGTATGGGAATAGTTTACCATATTTGACCCTTAGGCCATAGCGCATGTTGCTCTGGGGAGCACTAGGGGCAGCGAGGTACCGCTTGGGTATGAGCAAGGTGGGCGTCTAGGTCCTTGGGCGGAACAAATTGTCCCATAGGTTTGGAATGACTGGGTGAACCAGTCCTAGCGCGTTTTCTTGCTGGACGGAAAATGGCGGGGGAGTTTCACCGCTGCCCCACACTGGAGCAGCCAGCGGAGAATCCAAGGACATCAGAGAAAAACTACTATGGGCAAATTTGATTTGTTTTATAAATTCATATAATTTTGCTTGTAAAGTTACGCCGAGTGGAAAGAGAGATTAATTTTCTTCCTAGGAATAAGAATTATAGGAAGGAGTGATATCATTTGTGAATCTCACTAATTGAAGCAGGTAATATTGGGGTAGGTACAGGTGTGCTCACCACTACTGTTCTAAAGGCTTAAGCTCCTCAACAATTGGAACTGAAGATTCCACCTCAGCTTCATTTATTGTTGCACAGGAATGAAATCAGCAACGTCTAACAGAGCCTCCTTTATGTTGCGGATGTTTTTGAAGTAACATTTCACTGAAATGTTATGCCTGGTGAGAGAGGGTTGAGAAGCTAACCCAGCTAATATGACTGCAATAGCATCATCCAGGGTTTGCATGTCTCCGTTGATAAGCTTTGTGCAGTGAGGTAATATCGCTAGCAAAGGCAGAGGTCAGTTCACCCTCATACATGCTAAGGCGCTTAAAGGCCTGTTTGTTTCTGTTTAAACTCTGCTTTAAAACCAAATTCAGCTAAGAGAGCCTCTTTCACCTCTGCCCAGATATGAAGATTTTCCATGTAAGGAACTATCATTTCTTGTCCCAAGAGACTTAAACATGGAAGGATGTGTCGATTTTTTTGCTTATCAGTGGCATCATGCATAGCAGATTTGTATACATACATAAAGGAAGCAACACTCCCTTCACCAGTGGTGTACTTGTCTTTTACAGGAAATTTTAAGGGGCGCTGCTCCAGATCTTTAAGACGGGATAATGCACTGGCGAGTTGCTTTGGAAAAGCAACTATTTGTACTTCAGTGAAAAGATGAAAAGTTGGAGGGTTACTCACTTTAAAAGCCTCCATTTTTGAGTTATTTCTGGTGTATAAGGTAGCCCCTGTAATGAGCACCACTTTGTAGGAATCCAGATGAGTTCTCTCTCGCTGGTGCTTCATGACACTGAATTCCACAACGGCTATCTAAATTAAAATAAAAATTTAATAAAAAGCTTTAGTTTATAAAGATTTTTATTAGTAAGCGCAGGATAAGAAAGGAAATGAACACCCTTGATATTTGACTAATCAGTATTTAAATTGTCTCGAGGGTTAAGGGAATTTAAGATTAAGTATGGAATGGCTTGCTATCGTCTGAATTAGGAAATATGGAATTGTAGCCTATCAAAGCTCAGAATACTTTTTATTTAATTGAGGCAAACCGACCAGGGGACGGGCATTACCAATATGTTGAAGAAATGGTAGGGGAGGGAAGATAAGCAAAGATTAGATATGATTGGGCACCCCAGAGTACACGGGTTACCCCTGTTGCCAGCTGAGACCGCCAGGTATGGGGGGATTGGTGGTCTAATCCAAGGGGGTTGCCCCCACTATGGAGCAGGTGTGAAGGAAGGGGTCCGTGTGAAGGAACCAGAGCGGTAACCATGAGTTTATGAGTCTCTGTTGCCTTGGCCTCATATAACCATAGAGCCAGTCTTGGAAATGCTCAAGTAGGTGGACGTGGAACCTATTGATAATCCCAAGGATGGTAGGGACCGTGCCCTTGAACACATCCAGGGCAATAGTGTGGATCATCCACATTGCACTGGGTATCAATAGGGAGTGCAGGGTGGACAGGATTGGGGATGTAAGTCGGATTGCAAGGAGGCTCTTCGAGATAGAGAAGTTCTAGCCATCTTGGATCTTGAGCAGGCGTACGACTTCTCACCATATGGCTTTGGACGGGGGGCAGGTTTATAGGCGGTGGTGTAGGGAGCCATCTCCTCCACATAATGCGCAGGTTGCGTGGAGGGAATGGGTGCAGTCCGCCGTTTTTTAGGTCCTTCTTAGGCAGTGCCAGGCGTTGGCCCTTACCCTCAGCTGGAGGAGTGGATGGTGCGTCATCCTCCATATTGCCCTTTGTGTGGTTAGGTCATAGGGGATATCCAAAGCGTCTAGGTAGTCAACTCTGGCAATGGATGGGGTCATGGTGAGTATATCTTTGTGAGGGTGGTCTTCTAGCTTTCATAATGCAAAGTGGGGTCTGGGTCGTCCCCCTCCCTGCACCTTACCAGTGGTAGCTACGGTCCACCCCATGCGGCGGATGGTTTGGAGGAGGCACTTAAAGTGAGGGGGGTTTTTGTGTAGGCCCATTGTGTTGGGGCTGTTAGCGAGGTACATTAGTAAGCTGGAAGGGTAGTGTAGGTTAGGTATTTTGAGTGCCTGCGCGAGGTTGGCCCTCGCTGCCCTGGACCAGTGCTGTTGCAGGGGGTCTGGGGTTAGCACTTCCTCTATCCAGGTGCCCAGGATGCGGTTGGCATGATTCTTGAAATCTATCAGGCCCATGCCTCCGCTGGAGCATGGGCCATACACCGTTTCAACCTGGACTGGTGGGTGGGATCCAGGCCACAGCCAACCCTGGATGAGTACATGGATCGACGTTATAAAGATGAGGGAGAAAGGGATCGCATGTGTGGGGAACCACAGCATCGGGAGGATGAGCGAGTTGGCAACTGCCACTTGCCCCATTAACCCAGGGGATCTACCCTTGAGTGAGGCGATTCAGTTGAATATCTGTTGTAGCAGGTTACTTTTGATCATCTCATTTGCATACCCCCCTGTTTCCCACCACATCCCAAGGTGGCGGACAGGGGGGTGGTGGGGGTAATGCAAAGGGTGGGACGAGTAAGTTTTTGCGTCTTGGGATGTGTGTGGTGGGGGATGTGGTCCAGTTGGTGGTGTATTTGCCAAGGAGGATGATTTTGGTTTTCCATTTATTAAGTGATGCGCTACTCACCATGGAGTACTCCTATAGGGTGCGCTCCAGCTGTCAGGCGTCGCTGTTGTCAGCTATACCTGTTTCACAGTTGTCCACAAAGGCTAGTATCTTGACAGGGGGCTGTCCTAGCGCAGTTATGCCCCTGAGGCATGAGTTGGCAATGCGGAGGAGTGGGTCAAAACTGAAGTTGTACAGTAGTGGGCTGAGGGGGTCCCCTTGCTTGAGCCCTCTGCGTGGGGTGATCCTGTCAGTCAGTAAGCCAGGGCCACATACCTCCATTGATGCAGATTCCGTGAGGAGCATTGCCCAGTTGATGAACCTGGGTGGGAGGTTGAAAGCATGTAGGCACTCTTTTAAGTATGGCCAGCTAACACGGTCATATGCCTTCTCCTGGTCAAGGAATACCAGGGCACCCATCGCTTTGGATTGGCATACATTGGAGATGGAGTGTATGTTAGACCAGATGGAGCGCCCTGATGTAAAACCAAATTGGTTAGGTGATAGGGCGTTTGAGGCTAATGCTCCAAGTCTGGTGGCTAGAATTTTTGTGAGTAGTTTAGTGTCAGTATTTGAGAGTGCTATTGGGCGCCAGTTGGCCAGAGCCAGTCTGTCACCATTTTTTGTATAGGGTAATGACATAGGAGTCCTGGCCTCCTGGAAGGAGACGTGTATCCAGCAAGCACTGGTTTGTAGACGCTAGGAGGAGGGGGGCGATCTGTTTAAAGTATTTTTTATAAAATTTGTAGGGTATCCCATCAGGGCCTGGGCATTTCCTACATGGTGCACCGCGGACTGTATTCCAGAGCTCCTCCTGCATTATCAGGTTTAGGAGACTATAGTATGGTGGTGCACTCTGTATTCCAGCAGAGTGTAATTTTTTTTATTTTTTGGGGGTCAGGTGGGGTGTCGCAGTAAAGTTCAATGTAATAGAAGTGGATTTCCGCCTTGACCTCCATTGGGTCAGTTGCCATGGTTCCGTCAGTTTTTATGGACCTGTGCACACTGGGGCAGGTTGCCTCAGGAGTGGTATTGGCAGAAGAAAAACGCTGTGCAGGTTTTGCCTTCTTTTATTTGCTTACCTTTCCACAATGCTTTGATTCTGTGTTGGTGTTCATGGATGAGGCCTTAAGGCGGGCAGAAATTGCTGCCCATTTGCGCCCCCAGTTCAGGCTGTATCCAGTTTTCAGGGTATTGAGTTCAAGGTGGTCTAGTTCCACCAGGGTGCGTCTGATCGTGGTGGTATATGCAGTGTATTTTCACAAAGCAAAATGGCAGCTCTTGTTTATTAGTTTGAATTTGAATTTTTCACAAGATTCAATGGGGTCCAATGCAAATGGGGCAGTGAATTTTGGGCTTGAAGCTTTGTGCTCGACCCAGTCAGAAATTTTGGGGAGTTTTAAATTCTCTGGGTATAGCTTCCTCCAGGGTTTTATCTGCATTTGGGTCCTTGTTGGCGTGAACTTCACCAAAACTAGACAATGGTCAGAGAAATTAATTTTTTTAGTGGTGAAGTTAGTAATGAATGAGTGACAGGGTTTCAGTGCAAGGATGTGGTCAATGTGGCTCATCAAGATGAGCGTACCCTCATGTACTCTGGGGTGGGTCATATGGGGAAGAAGTGGAGACCCTGGTGGAGGGTGTTGTACAGGCCAAGGGATGCCTCTATCACGCGGAACTTAGAGTGTCCTGGTGGGTATCCCATGGGGTTGGGCCTTTGGTCTGTAGTGGGATCATCCAAACAGTTAAAATCACCCAACAGGATGGTGTCCAGCGGGAGGTTGATCATTAGGATGAAGTTGAGGAATTGTTTCCTCTCAGATGCGGTGCACAGTGCGTAGATAAAGGCTATCTATAGTGTGATCTCTTGGTTTGCAATCCTTGCAATTAGGACGTGGCCATCAAAGTGCAAGGAGGATTCGATGAGTTTAAATTTTTTGTTATTATTACAGATGACCACCCCGCAGTGAAATGCCCATATCAACTGGGATGGTGAGACCCTGGCCTCCCAAGATCCCTCTTCCTCCAGTAGACAGTGGGTCTCTTAGATGGCCAAGATGTCTACTGGGGGTTTACACAGGAAGTTCAGTTTTTTTGGCTTGGGATGCTTGAGCCCTGGCTCCTGCGATGTTTAACGTCCCTATTGACACTGAGGTGCCCAAGGCGCCTCAGGAGCAGTTGGGCGGGCCTTCTGGCCCTAGCCCCCCACTCATTGCCTTGGACTTGCTCCGTGTGATTGGGCCAGTCCACTCCAAGGCTTCCAGTTCCTTACCTTGTGATGATTTTGTGAGGGTATTGTTAGATTTAAGGATTGTATTAAGCTTTTCCACACGTGATTTTGTTTGAATTGAATTGGTGCTTTGATTGGCTTCTGATGTTTTGGGGTTTGATCTTGGCGCTCTGGGTCCTGTTGGCTCATCCATAGTGGATGCAGAATGTCCCAGCAAGTTTATTTGATTGTGATCACGTGGTGATTCTGTTGGCTTGTTGAGAAAATTTCCACATGTGTTGTCCAATATGACTGTTTGGCTTGGATCACATCCTCCATGGTTGCTCTGGCTTGGGAATTAGTTTCTGATTGGCTGGTTTGGCCAATTTCCTCTCTGTCCATCTGGATTTGGTTTGGGTCAATGGAGGAGGTTGCAAGAGATGCGGCCTTGGCCGCTGCCCACTTGCAGGCCTTCTGCACCTGTTTGCATACTTTGGGTGAGATTGGGTCAATGAGAACATAATGTCCATCCTCTCCCCAGAGGAAAGCATGGTTGGAGTCGACCATTCTTCTGAAGGACTCCTCATCTTCATCTATAGTGTCATCACAAAAGTCTGGGGCCATGATTCCCTCCTTCACGGGGCACACATTCTCCTTGTGCCCCAGTGCGGTGCAATGGTTGCAGATGGGTGGTGCGCGTTCCAGTGTGACGCAGAAAGGTTTCAACTCTCCCCATCTGGGAGATGAAATATTGCAGTGCGTGGGATTTTAGTTAAATTCGCAGCCACATTGGGGACTGGGTCAATTACAGCAATTGCCTTTCCTGTGCACAGGTTCAGCATCAGGTGGAAGCACTGTAGTTCTAGTTGTTTTATTTCTCTGTAGCTTTGAAGGCTGAATCAGAGTTTTTCTTTGATTAGCTTACGGGGGAGGTTGGTGGGAAATGAGTCAAATGAGATGAACAAAGAGTTCACTTTGTTTCATCTGGTGCACGCAGCGAACACAATTCATTTGCCCTCAGGGAGGGCTATTTTGACACAAAATTTTTCGGCGGCGTCTGCGTCCTCTTTAGTTTTGAAACCCATATCAATACAGCCACAGTGGATGGTGTGGATGGTAACATATACCACATGGGGAAAGAGGGAGGCCTGTGCCTCACCTACCATTTCCACAGAATTGGGGAATCGACCCCTAAGAAAAGTCAGAGCCCGTGTTCCACTTTTGATAGGGGCTGTGCATACTGTATCTCCATGTATTAGTTTTGTTTTGTGGTAAACTCCACAAACCTGGGTGGTGTTTGGGTTTTGGGTTTTTTGGCAGCGTTGGCTCCTGGTCCCTCTCCAGGGCGTTTTTTGCCCTTGGGTGCACCGTTTTGGCCATTACCCAATATATATTTCGCCCAGTTTTGTTGGATTTTATTAAATTCGCTCATCTCACCTGTGTGATTATCAAAATATATCTGCTCAAATCAAATCTCGGTAACTGATGTTATTGTTACAGGAAAGTAAAGCTAAAGCTCAGAATACTTGCTTCACTTAGGCTGAATGATGGATGAGGAAATATTATGGGCTAGGACGTACCCATGGGGTAATGACTTGATGAATTTTAGCCAATCCCCATTAACTAAATCTTTTGCACCTTGGGGACCCCATCAAGCCTATAAAAGGGATTGGTCCCCGCATAGATGCTTGTATGGACCTGGTTGTGGCTGGGGGAGTACCATCCAATAGATTCTCCAAGGTCTGCTGCATGGTTGGAGAAATCTGACTTCTCGATCTCATGGATATTGCCTGAGAAGAATCTAAAGTCATTTACCCTGAATTGTGGGGTTCCACCTAGAACTGGACAGGGTATTTTGGCTGATACTATCATTAGTATCATTTAATTCTATAATCTACTATTGCAAACCTGCAAATGGCCGACATTTCCCCTTTCCAGCTGAATTTGACTAAAAACATTCTTATTTTTCAGCTGTGAGGGCAAATGTCTGACACTCCCCACCCACCTCCCACCTAAAATTTATACTACAAACTAATAGCTGGGTTGTCAGTATATGGTGCTGACCCCATTTTACAATTTGTGGTTCCCAATGGAGCCAACAAGCTTGCGCGACCTTGCGCTTTTGCAACTATACATCCAACATCAACTGAAATCGCCATTTTGATTCTCCCTCACACTTTTGTCCCCTCTTCCCAAAACCACTCTTTCTGGGCCAGAGTAGATAATGGGTGCAAAAACTGCCCCATTTGTTTTGACCTGGACCACTTAAAATGGATCTGCCCCATCATAGCCCAAGCTGGAGCCTACATGCTCAACTCCCCCCTATGATGCTCTCATTGCCAATATATAACCTTTTTTAATGAGGCACAATACTCCCTCCCCCTACACTCAAGATGATAGATGCAACTGCCATGGATTCAACCAATAAGGAACCAACATGTCAAACCACCACTCCTATTACAACTAATCAGAAGCCAGCATGGACCCCAGTAAATTCAAAAAACCCACTCAACCACCTAATTCAGCCTAACCATATGCCGATTGCCCTATCATTTTCAACTAAAATCCCTGGAATTATTTGGAGGAGATCGATGATTGGGAAATCCCATCCCTGACTTGGTTGAGGCCCCAGGCCTTAAAATGTACCTAAACGCAGATTATGCAGCTCAATTTTTAACTTGGCACTATACTCTATTCTCTGATTCCAATGAATTCCAAAGTGACCATCAACTGACCAAAGAGGCTATTACCTCCCCTGATTCTCAACCCTCTGAAAGGCTGTAGTGAAATAAGTCACAGTCTTGGCTAAGGTGATTTCCGCCCCTGTCCTTCCCCCATGCAATAATTTACAAAAAAGAATTCCTCTGATTCCACCAAGTTTCCCACAAGGTAGTACAAAAAGTTGCAATGGTTAAAAATTTGTCCCCAAGACTCACATTACCAGCAACAACATCGCCACCTTTACCACGCTACCCAAAGTTCGCCTTCAGGATGAGAAAGCCCTATCTGAATACATCACAACCCTTTTCATAGCTAAATTCAAGCTGCCCGAGCCACTCTGCTACCTCAACCCCCATTTTTCAGATGCACCCATGCTATGCTCACAATTCTCTGCTGTACACTGCCCAACACAGAGGAGGAAGATGAGCCTCCCAATCCTGACTCACCCTTCATTATAGACGCATAGCAGTTTACCACATCCAACCTGGTTGATTTTTAGTTTTTATTATTCGTTTTCTTTTTTATTTTTTGATTTGTTTTGAGTAATACGCTCATCTCTTTCTGTTAATTAAATTCTAGCTTAGTATAAGTTTTGCTCCTCAGAGCTCAGTGTTGTCCATCCCCTGGTCAGCTTACCTCAGTTAGATAAAAGTAGAGGACCAGAGCCCTTCCTGACCAAATTTAAGAGTTTAACAGTATTCAGCTATGTGAGGCAAGCGCTTTAAGTATACCTTCAGGGCATCAGGTCATAATAGGGACAGAGCTTGAAATAGACGCTCCAAAGGATTATATGGGGAGATAGTGGGGCCCTACCAGCAATCCCAGTTTGAACTCATGTGGCTTCTGGGTTACTGTCGCTAGGGCAGGGGGAGGTGAAGGTGTTGATGGAAAACCTTCAGAAGGAGGCAATGACGGTCCAAAGGCACCAAGTGGTGGCTTATTTGCACTTGGCCTTACTAAAGAGAGTTACTGTATTCACAATTTTAATTTGTGGGAGGACCTTGCCTATTGGTAAAATCCCCACTAGTCATAATGGCAGTGGTTCCGTGTGAATCTCTGGCTGGGTTGTCAGAGGAAAAGAAAGATAGGGCGATGGCCCTATTTAAAAACTAAAAAGATATTTTGCTTCTGATGACCACATTTTGGATTGCGCCCATGTGATGGTGCATTGGGTAGACATGAGAGATCACCCTCCCTTTTGGTCACGGCCCATCCAGTGTTCCAAGGCTGTGAAGGAAGTAGTCTCTAATGAGGTAGACAAATTGATTTAGCAAGGGATGTTAGAGCCATCCAATAGTATGTGGCATCACCGGTGCTCATTGTTAAGAAAAATATTGCACAAATTGGGTAGTCATTAATTATCAGAGCTTAATAACGCCACTAAGAAGGACTCCTATCCTCTTCCACGGATTGAAGATGCTTTAGATTGTCTGGGAGGCGCTAACTACTTCTCTGTCATAAACTTGATATTGGGATATTGGCAGCTTGAGTTGCCAGTGACAGAGCGTGAGAAATGCGCTATACACCTCAAAAGGATTGTTCCAGCCTACACGTATGCCACAGGGTTTGTGCAGCGCCTTGGCTACAAAACAGCATGCCATGGATATGATCTTGGGTGCTTTGAAGCTTTCCTGCGTTCTGGTATACCTCAACAATATAAATGCGTTCTTGCAGATGTTCACAGAGCATCTTATTAATTTAGAACAATTGTTCCACAGACTTGCTGAAGCTAATATCAAGATCAAGACTTGGAAGTGTCATTTTTTCAAACAAATAGAATACCTCAGGTTCATGGTAGACTCTAAAGGACTTAAACTCAGTTGGCGAAGGTGGAAGATATAAGTAAGATGACTTGACCAGGCAATAAGCGGAATATTCAAGTGATTTTGAGGATATCAGTTACTACTGGCGGTCCATTACTAATTTCAGTTGTATTTGGGCACCGCTCATTAAGTTATTGAAGAAAAATGCCACCTTCAACTGGACTTATTGATGCCAAAATGCTTTTGATGTCTTGTGGATCACATTGGCAAGTGAGACCATTTTGTAATACCCTAATTTCAAAAGAGAATTTATTGTGAAAATGGATGCTTCACTTTCCGCTGTAGGGTCGTTATTATCCCAGAAGGATGATGACCGCGTAGAGCACCATGTTACCTTTTGCAGATGAAGCTTAAACTGTCTTTAGAAGAATTACACTGTGACCAAGAAGGATTGTTTAGCGTTGATATGCATATAAACAGTTCTGGGTATACCTCCATGGTGTCAAATTCAAAGTGGTAACGGATTATGCATCCTTGCATTGGCTGCAAAATCTTTGTAAACCTGAAGGATGACTCTCATAATAGAACTTAAAGCTCTAAGTGTATGACTTCAAGATCGTACACTGGCCTAGTGCAGAACACCAGAACGTGTATTTTCTCTCACAACTACAACAGTCACCATTATGGCGGATTTGGCAGACATAATTTATGAGAAGATAATTATGGGCAAATATCATGATGACCCGCCACATGTGGTGAAAAAGCTGGATGGGGCTGTGACAGGATACCTTTGTGCACGAGGGGGAACTATATAAGCAGATTGGTGAATTGACGCCGAGTTTTCCAAAACCTTCCGCTAGACCCACAATTATTATGGATGCACATAAGGCGGTAGGTCATGGAGGGTTGCAGAAAACGCTGTAGTTCTTGCGACCCTATTACTATTGGAAGAGTATGTACTATGATGTTCTTGAAATGGTTGCTTTTTGTCACCATTGCCAAGTGGAGAAGTCATTCCACAAGACCACCTACCAGCTGGTTAAGCCTTGTTTTGCATGGCATACAGTTTATCTGTATTTGGTGGGGCTCTTCCAACTGGCGCAATCCAATTCAAGTATATAATAGTAGCAATCGAACATTTAACAAGATGGGTAGAAGCAAGGGCAATCAACGATTTAGGGGATTTCACCACCGCCAAGTTCATCCTGGAGTGTGTCATACAGCAACATGGATGTCCACAATTTATTCTCATAGACAACGGAATCAATTTCACATTGCATATCCTGCCCAGGTTGAATGAACTAATGGCAGTCCGCGGGATCTAGACTACACCCTACCACCCTTAATCTAATGGAATGGTGAAACGGGTCAACAGAACCTTGATAGATATTCTCCACAAGCTTGTGAAGGATTTATCTTTGTAATGTATTACCATTTTTGTCCACCACTGTTTTCACATACAATATTAGCTACCACTTGTCAACTGGAAAGAGCCCGTTCCAATTACTTTATGGAAGACATCCAGCATTGCCAGCATTGCTTTATTCCTTTGTGGAGAATACTGGAGGAGTCAAACCTAACTCTATTTAGATGCCTCAACAGACACGCTGATTGAACTCCAAACTGAAGCATATTCCACTAGTATGGTTAAGAAGATTTGAAAACAGGCGGCTGACCAATGTAGATGCACCAACCTCCCACAGTTTGGGGTAGGAAATGTTGTCCTGTTCCACGACCAACATGGGTTAAGAAGAAAAACAAGCTTGCCAGCATATGGATTAGACCATTTGAGATAATAGAGAAAACTGGTGTTGATACCTACACTATTAAGGAACCTGCAGGGGGTCGGATTATCAACCAAGTACATGTGAAGTTCCTTTAATACAAACAATAAGAGCTTATCATCCAGTCAAGGGTGGTAACATCAAGGAATTGATATAACTGGATGATAAGTCACCTATCCAGAAGATTGTATTTATAAGTTGATGTGAGTCTCGAGATTGAGCAATAGATATATTGATGCAAGATGAATTGATCAAAGTAATTATGGCTTGACGAATTGAGGGAAATTTGCTGAAACTCTGATGATAGAAAGAGGACCCTAAATTGGTAGCGAATAGGGAATTACTAAGTGGAATTGTGAAACTGACTATGCATATATAAAGATTAAGAGTTGAGCATGAGAAGGAGAAGGGGGAGGTCTTTTACAAAGAAAGAGGGTAGTAAAGAAGCTTAATGGAAGTAGCCACTAAATTTAATATTCAATAATTTGGTATTGTTGGGGCAATGGCTCCTTATTAAGTATTTATTATTATTAAACACTGAAGGTCAGAGATCCTCATATTGCTCGTCCATTGCTCATTGGGTTTTACATTGTGCAACCCATTCAGCGGTATCAACCAAATCTGCTGAAAGTGAACTAAGCCTTCTAAGGGACATTGCGCTATTGTACTCCAAAGTTATGTGCATCTTCAGATCAGGATGAATCTCAAGGGAGCTTAACAAAACAGTTTTGGAGGTAAGCAGATCCATTGTTACTGTAGTTTATAACTGCTGAGCCTTGAGGTAGTAGCAAAAAGCATAATTTGCAACTGACTCATTTTTGTCCATCTTCATCAATAGAAACTCTTATTTCATATTCTGAACATCTTGTTCACTACTGAACTTGGAGAGTAAAGATGTTCTTTATTTTGGTCCAAGATAATCCAGGTCTTCTCTCACACTGAGGAATTCTAGAGCCTCACAGCTCATGCATCCTTGTAAGTAGCGAGCCTTCTGGCAATCACTAGCACCATTGATGCTATTTTTGTACAGTTAGAGTAAAGCAGCAATGGTTCCCTCTCCTGGTGTGTACATGGTCTTGAAATATGGTATGAAGTTAGGTTCCCATCAACAGGAACAGCATGTATCATTGTCAGCTGAGTACAGGTTCTGATAGGTAGATTTGTACACCTTTTGCATTCCACATGATGCCTCCATTTGAGTAATAGGTCAATTAGATGTAGGATCCGGTATGATGTTCATTAATGCCTTCAGTTCTTCAATAATCTTGTCCATTGCGAACAGCATGTTGTCATGCTGCTCTAAGAACTCTCTATACTTTTTAATAGCAAAGATGGTTTTGCCATTCTCTTTCTCAAGGATTACAAGACTTTTCTCGATGCTCTTAAGAGTAAGCTCCAGTTTGATAATTGTTGAGGGTCCTCTCACTATGGGTAGTGAGGCAATTTTAGCTCTACTAGTGGTCTCCTTGAAACGTTCAAGATCAGTATGCAATTCATGCACTTCAAATTCCAGGGAATGAAATCTAGTATTAATGGTATGCTCCTCCCTCATCAGGAGCTCAGAGGAATCCTCTCCACCCTCTCTGTGATACACCTCTATATATGATCTTCGTCAGTTTGCTCAGAACTATCCTGATCATTGGTAGGGCCTGATGGTGCCACCCTGTAGTGAATACCAAAGTCTGCGCATTGACCTCAGCTTGCTTAACTTCAGAGGCTGACTCACTGCTCAGTGGATCTACTCCACACAGATTGGGCACCAGAAAACCTTTACTAACATCACAGTTGCTATCACTAAGCAATATCTCCTCAGATCCTACCCCTGGTGTATTAATTTCTTGGTTAACTTGTCCATGCCCATGGCGAACCTCCTGACACTCTAGATAGTCCCAACATATGTTGGCCCTCATGGCTTAAAGGGAACCTTTCCAAGCTCTTCCTTGGCATTATCAGCAATAAGTTATCCTCAACAGAGCTTCTTCTTCAAAACAATCTAATCTCAGACTGGTTACTGGTGATTACAAACTTGATACATCACAAGTTAATTCAAAAATGATAAACTTAAGGTTCTGTAAAAAGAATTTTTAATAGGATAAAATTTTAAGTCATATATATTCAAGGGATAATTTAAACTATAAAATGAATAGAATAATGTAAAATATTTAAGATTTATGGTTTGATTTTGAAGATTTTCCATTATTCTCTAGTCAGACGCCATATGACTGGTACTTTGGTCTGTTCTCCACTTTATCTAACTCTTGCAATTTTTATTTAACTGAGGTAAGCCGACCAGGGGACAGACAATACCGATATATGTAATGGGATAGGGGGAGGTGAAGTATAGCGAGATTTAGGCACCCCAGAGTAGACAAGCTACCCCTATTGCCAGCTGGTACCACCAGGTATATGGGGGTTGAATGCATTACTCTGAAGGGGTTTCCACTATTATGGAACAGGTGTGGAGGAAAGAGTCTGAATGCAGAAACCAACTGAAAATCATGATTCAACGAGAGGTTGTTGCTTCAGTCTCATGTATCCATATAGTCAGGATTGAAAGTGTTCCACTAGGTGTAGTTGAAATCTTCTGATTGTCCCATGGATGGTGGGTATGATTCCCTTGAAAGCATCCAGTGCTACGGTGTGGATTGTCCACATTGCAATGGTGACTATCAGGGAGTGGAGTGTAGGTGGTATCAGGGGTTCAAGTTGGAGTGCGAGGAGGCTTCTGGAGTTTAACAGCTACTGATCATTATGAGTTCTTAACAGACGCTCAACTTCCAGCAATATGGCTCTAGATGGGGGGAATGCTTCAAGGTGGTGGTGCAGGGTGCCATCCCCTCCACACACTGTGCACACTGCATGAAGAGAGTTGGAGCGATCTGCTGTTCTGTAGGTTCTTCTGAGGCAACGCCAAGTGTTAGCTATTACCCTTGGCTGGAGGAGCGGATGATGTGTTAGCCTTATATTGCCTTCTGTGTTGTGAGATTGTATGAGATGTCTAAAGCATTTAGGTAGTCAATTCTTTACGATGATTGGGGCCACGTCGTGTGTATTCCTCTGGGGATAATCGGCTGGTTTCCTTAGCGTTAAGTGAGCTCTGGGCCTTTCTCTACCTCTGACTAGTGCCTGTGAGAGTGACATTCCACCCTATGTGCCAAATGGTGCGGAGGAGGCATTTGAAGTGAGGGGGGTTCCATGAGGGCCCGCTGCATTGGGGCAGTTTGCAAAATATGTGAGCAGGCTAGTCAGATTGTGTGGGTTGGATAGTTTGAGCGCCTGTGAAAAGTTGGCCCTCGCCACTCTAGACCAGTGTTTTTGTGGGAAGTCTGGGGCTAGGACTTCCTCTATCCAGATGCCCAATATGCGGTTGGAATAGGCCTCAAAGTCTATTATGCCCAAGCCTCCGCTGGAGCGAGAGCCAAAGAGTGTTTTCACTCATACAGGTGGCCGGGACCAGGCCACAGCCATCCCTGGATAGGTGTGTGGATTGAGGATATAAATGTAGGTGAGAAGGAGATTGCGTGGGCGGGGAACCACAGAATCGAGAGGATGAGTGAGTTGGCAACTGTTACTCACCCCGTTAGTCTTGGGGCTCTTCCCTTGAGGGAGGCGATGCAGTTGAACACCTGCTGTAGTAGATTGTTCTCAATTTGTCTCATTGGCATACCCCCTGTTTCCAGCCATATCCCAATGTGGCAGACAGGTTTGGTTGAGGAAGGTGATGCAAAGGGTAGGATGAGTAGGTTGTTCCTTCATGGGGGCTGAGAGGTTTGGGTGTTGTTGCTCAATTGTTAGTGTATTTGCCTAGGTGGATTATTTTTCAATTTCTTTTTGTTGAGCGATGCGTTGCTCACAAAAGAATATTCCTCCAGGGTGTGTTTCAGCTTTCAAGCATCATTTTTGTTAGCTATACCTGTCATGCAGTCATCCGCAAAAGATAGTATCTTGACTGTTGGCTGGCCTTGTGAAGTTATGCCCATGAGGCATGAGTCAGCAATGCAAAGGAGTGGATCAATACTGAAGTTATATAGCAGTAGGATGAGGGGGTCCCCTTGTTTGAGCCCTCTGTGTGGTATGATCTTGTTGTTTAGGAAGTCAGGGCCGCATACAGCCATGGATGCGGATTCTGTAAGGAGCATCGTCCAGTTTATAAATCTGGGTGAGAGTTTGAAGGCGCTTGGGCATCTCTTCAGGTACGGCCAACTAACACAGTCATATGCCTTCTCCTGGTCTAGGAATACCAAGGTTCCAGTTGTTTTAAACTGGCATATGTTGGCGATGGAGTGTATATTGGTCCAGATTGAAGGCACTGGTATGAGCCCAAAATGATTGGGCGACAGGACTTTGGAGGCTATTGTGCCTAATCTGGTGGCTAAAAATTTGTAAGTAATTTTGTATCAGTGTTAGAAAATGCAATTGGGCGCCAAAAAGGCCAGGTCCAGTTTGTCGCCATTCTTAAACAGGGTTATGACATAGGAGTCCTAGCCACCAGGTAGGAGCGTGTCTCCAGCAGGCACTGGCTCATTGAAGCCAAGAGGAGGGGGCGATTTTCTTGAAGTATTTTTGTAGAATTTATAGGGTATCCTATCAGGCCATGGGCATTTACTACGTGGTGCACCGCGGACTGTGTCCCAGAGCTCCTCTTGTGTGATTAAGTTTTTTAGGTTCTAGTCAATGGTGCACTTTATATTCTGGAGGTGTGTATAAAATCCTAAACTTTTTGGGTTCAGTTGGGGTATCATGGTATAGTTCATGTAGTAGCGGTGTACTTCCGTCTTGACCTCCACTGGGTCAGTTGCCACAGTGCCGTCATCTTTGTAGACCTGTGTGCATGTGGGCTGGATGCAGTGGGAGTGGTATTGGCAGAAAAAGTACATCATGCAGGGTTTGCCTTCTTTTATGAACTTACTGTTTCTCGATACTTTGATTCTGTGCTGGTGTTCAAAAATGAGGGAGTTTAGGTGGGCGGATATTTCCGCCCATTTGAGCCCCCAGTTGGGGCTATAGCTGGACTTCAGGGAGTTGAGCTCAAGGTGGTGCAGTTACGCCAAGGTGCGCCTGATTGTGGCTGTCTCAGCGGTGTACTTACATGAGGCGAGATGGCAAGTTTTATTTATTAGTTTGACTTTAAAATTTTTCTAGGTTTTGATGGGGTCCAATATGAATGAGGTTGCAAATTTAGGGTTTGTGGCCTTGTATTTGCCCAGTAAGATATTTTGGGCAATTTATGTTTCTGGGTGTAGCTTCCTCCAAGTTGACGCCTGTGTGGGAGTTCTGGTTGGTGCAAGCTGCACTGAAATGAGCTGGTGGTCAGATGAAATTAATATTTTTGTTGAGAAGTTGAAGATGTTCATTTGGTGGGGTTTCAGGGCGAGGATAAAGTTGATGTGACTCATTGAGATGAGCGTTCCCTCGCATATGTTGGGGCGGGTCATGTGGGGAAGGAGTGTTGACCTGGGGGAGGGTATCATGTAAGCCAAGGGATGCCTTCATTGCACAGAATTTAATGTGCCCTGTGAATATCTCCTGGGGTTAGGCCATCAGTCCATTTTGGGGTTAGCCCAGCAGTTGAAGTCGCCCAACAGGATGGTATCTGGTGGGAGGGTGAGTGTTGGGACAGTTTTGAGGAATTGTTTCCTCTCAGCTGCGGTGCACAAAGCATAGATGCATGCTATCAAGATTGTGTCCTCTTGGCATGCAATCGTTGCTACCAGGATGTGGCTGTGCAGATATGAAGAGAAGTTAGTGTTTTTCAATTTTTTGTTATTGTGGAAGACCACCCCACAGTGGGACGTCCATACTGATAGGGATGGTGTCATGATTTTAACCAGATGGAATCCTCCAATGATTAAGCGTTATTTGGAATGATATGGCCAATCCTGGCGGATTGGTTTATTGAGTGAATTTCATGTTATTTAGTTTGATTGCTGGTTAGTTGCTCCCAAATTTGGGTTGAGATGTAATTAGTATTCCGCCAAGTTTGGTATTTAGGTTTGAGTGGGGCCAATTGGTGGCCCTGAATTAGTATAAGGATCGTTGGTGACCAATAGCCAAAGATGATCCACTTGATATCAGTCAGCAGAATCAAATGTTCGATGCCAACTGCCATTTGTGGTCCATTGTGGGATTTCTGGCAGAAAGCCGATGTATTCACTCTAATTATTCATCTATTAATTAGCTGCCGGATTTATCAATGTTGGTGGATCCAACAATTATGATTTCAAGGCGGCTGAGGTTGTTTCTAGTGCCTCATTCTTTATCAAGATAAGACAAGAATAGATGTCAGCAAGATGCTGAGATATTATGAGTCAAGCAAGTGACTGAAGTTGTTTCCGGCACATTATTATAAATTAAAAGGTCAAATCCAAATTTGACGTTTATTTAAGTTAATTATTTATATGGCTCACTGGCAACTTAAGGCTGAGGATGAGCCAAAACTAATTTGGACATCGGGAAGGATGGAGTGAGAGGGTGACGCCAGAGAAGAGATAATGTAGAAGAAAAAAATAGAAGAAGAGAAGTGGTTGGCTGGAAGAACCAGCGGAAAGAGCTGATAGGTTGGCAATAGGCGCAGTAGCCCTTTTGTAAATAGTATATATACCTGGCGCTTCCCTTTCAATAGTTTTCTCCCTTTGCTTATTCTCTTTTATGATTTAAGTTTATATTTATTTTTTGTTTAGGGAATGAGGATAGGTGATCCCTGAAATGGCGCGGGTGACACGCCAAGGGTTAGCTGGCACTGCTGGCCCCGCCGCCCAAGGTGAAATGGTAAGGGATGACCAGTCTTCATACTGGTTAGCCTGCCAACTAGCAGAGCCCATAGTCAAATTTCCGACAGATGGTGAGACCCTGGATGACCAGGATCTCTCTTTCCCCCGTAGACAGTGGGTTTCTTGGATGGCCAAGATGTCTACAGGGGTTTTTGCAGGAAGTCCAGATTTTTGGCTTGGGACGCTTGAGACCTGGCTCCCACAATGTTTAATGTCCCTATTGACACTGAGGTGCCTGTGGCGCTAAGGAGCAATTGGGAGGGCCTTCCGGCCCTAGTCCCCCACTCATTGCCTTGGACTTTCTCCGTGTGATTGGGACAGTCCATTCAGTGTTATCGTCCAATCCCTTACCCTGTGGCGATTTTGCACAGGTCTTGCAGTTTTTAGGCTTTGAGTCAGATTTTCCCGCATGTGACTCATGGTGGTTTAATGCAGTGTGCTGATTGTTTTCTGTGGTTGTGAGGTTCAAATTTGTAGATGCGGGTCCCTCATTTTTCGCCCATAGTGGAGCTGATTTGTCTTACTATGTTCTCTTGATTGATACCACATGGTGATCAGCTTAATTTTTGAGAAAATGGACAGCTTGGGAATTCTGCTCTGATTGGGTAGATCGTTTGATTTTCTCTATGTTTTCCTCAACTTGGGCATTCTGCTCTGATTGGTTGGTTCAATTAATTTCCTCTATGTCCTCGTGAATTTGGCCAGGGTTGATGGAGGAGGCTGTGAGTGATGCAGCCTTGGCCGCTGCCCACTTGCCGGCCTTCTGTACCATTTTGCATGTTTTGGGTGATACTAGGTCTATAAGGATGTATTGCATATTTTCTCCCCAGAGGAAGGCGTGGTTGGAGTTGAATATCTTGGTGAAGTCTTCATCATCTTTGTCCATGGCATCATTAAGGATTTATGGGGCCAATATGTCCTCCTTAACAGGGCATGAATGTTTCTTGTGCTCCAATGCGCTGCAGTGGTTGAAGATATGCGGTGCGCTTTTCAGTGTTATATGAAAAATAAATTGACACTCCCCCATCTGGGAGGTGAAACACCACTGTGCATAGATTTCTGTGAGGTTCTTGGCCACCTTAAGGATTGGGTTGGTCATGGCAACTGACTTTCCTGTTCACAGTTTCAGCATCAGGTGAAACCGCTGTAGATTGATTTTTTTAATCTCTCCGTAGCTGATAAGACCAACTTGGAGCTCCTCATCAATTACCTTGTGAGGGAGGTTGGTAGGGAGCGATTTGAAGGAGATGAACAAAGTGTTTGCTTTGTTCCATCTGGTGCGCGCAGTGTGCACAATTTATTTGCCCTCAGGAAGGGCAATTTCAATGTAGACTTTGCGGTGGAATCTGCATCTTCTTTGGTTTCAAAACCCATATCAATCCAGCTGTGGTGGATGGTATGGGTGGTAACATACACCGCATAGGGGAAAGGGGAGGCCTGTGCCTCGCCCACTATCTCCCACAGGGTTGGAGAATCAACCCCTAGGAAAGTCAGAGCCCATGCTCTACCTTTGATGGGGTTGGGCATAATGGATTCCATGTATAAGTTTTTTTGTGGTGAACTCCACAAACCTGGACGGTGTCTGAGTTTGTGGTTTTTTGGCAGCATTGGTTCCCAGTCCCCTCTAGGGCATTTTTTGCCCTTCAGTGCATCGTTTTGCCCAAATTACTATGGCTTTCACCCAATTTAATTTTGATTTTTTGTTATCACCATCTCTCCTGTGTGATTATCAAATTTTGCTGTTTGAATGGAATTCAGTAACTAATGTTATCATTATGGATAGAACTAACTCTTGAAATTGTGATCTTCATCTCACGGTGGTTACCCCTGAACCTGTATGTTCAAGGGCCTTTGTGCGGTCCAATTTCTGGGTTTTAAACTGTTGATGCTTTAGTTGAAATTAGTCAATTACCAAATATTGTAATATTCACCTTGACATTGGGATTGAGAGATGATGCTTCTGCAATGTACCTCACATTGTGGCTTCAAGTCACATTGGAAATTGAACAACTGCTTAATTTAGTAATATTCTCATGTGAACTTTGAAAGCTTTTGCCGTGTAATTTGGTTTACTCATTGGGCGTCATTTACAGAATACGAATTATTTTGGCCCCTGAAGATATAAAAGGGGGTCAATCTTCATATAGATCTATACAGTGACGTAATCTTATTTAAAAATTTTCTAACTTGGCAGGGTAAAAATTATTTTGGATTACGTCATCATTTCATGCTGCAAATTATTACTCTTGCCCTCACTTTATAAAAAGGGCCTTTATTGCCCCAACTGTAGTATCCTGGTCACCAGAACCACCATTAGTTTGGGGGTTGCTTGCTATCTTCCACTGGTCAAGGAAAGACCAGATGCACCAGTCGCAGGCTCATCTATTATAAATACACAGTGCATTCAAAAAGTTCTGGGACTAACGTTTTAAAGACACAACTTTACAAACAAATAAACTTTTTTTGTCATAATTTAAACGTACAACCTTTCCCTCTCTATACATATTTATATTGCTAAAACAATTGTTAAAAGGTATGCACATAGTTCCTATTTTGTATAACCATGTTTAAACCAGCTATTACATTCTTCTGAATTGTCTCTACTTTATCAAAAGGATGAACCTTCAGTGCCTCCTTCAGAATATAGTTATCCACCCTATTCACCAGATTTGGCTCTGTCTGACTTCTTTCTGTTCTCTAATCTGAAGGTGGCACTGAAGGTTCATCCTTTTGATAAAGTAGAGACAATTCAGAAGAATGTGACAGCTGGTTTAAACATGGTTATACAAAATAGGAACTATGTGCATACCTTTTAACAATTGTTTTAGCAATATAAATATGTATAGAGAGGGAAAGGTTGTACGTTTAAATTATGATAAAAGAAAGTTTATTTATTTGTAAAGTTGTGTCTTTAAAACGTTAGTCCCAGAACTTTTTGAATACACTGTACGATGACATAAATAAATTATTGGACAATTTTGAAGAATTCTTAGGACAATGACACCAGTCTGGAAACTGAAACTGTAGTGATATGGACTAGCAGCTAATAGAATGATTTTTTGATACACTATAAGAACTGCACCTTAATTTAGTCCTCATAACACAACCTTCATGTGCCAACCATGATATTGAAATCTGCCTTTAAAACCCATACCTAGCCAGCTGCTGGCTTAAACTTGACAGCTTCAAAATACTAAGATAGAAGAAGTAAAGCCTGAGGGTGAGGCCATTCCAAAATTAATACCAATTAATTCTCACTCTGTGTTCAATACACAGCTGAAATCTTTTAAAGAAAATGTGACCAGTAACTATGTTAATACAGGGAAGACCTTCATTAAGCAAACTCCACTGAAAAAAATTTTGCAATAGACCAGGACATAATTTCAAAAAGATAAGAACTGTCAAGAGAGTATCTATAATTCTCCTGTACTCAGGAAGGTTATGAGGAATACTCAACCAGAACCCCAGGAAAAACTCACTATCATGAGAGAGAATAATGGTTTTGATAGTTTAAGATATCCTATATAATTTGAGAGCTCCTTAAGGAGGTCAGCAGCAAGGCCTAAACAAAATTTTCATTTTATAAATAGATATATAGATCTATTATAAAAGTTCGCCACTAAGGATGTTGGTCTTGTGAAATTAACTACAAGAAAAATTGGGGGAGGTGGCTGTTGAGATCAGCGCAGAGACTCAAATCTCTTTCTGCTAAGCATCACTTTTCGAAAATCAATTCAGCCTGAAATTTAGCTCCACTAAAGAGATTTACGAAAACTATTAGCAAATATGGCGGGAAACCCCGCAAAAGAACCCGCAGGCTATGCCAAACGAGCCAGCACCACCCCAAACGAAGCAACCCTCGGTTACCCACCTCAGGGTCAACCAGAATCACCCGCTCTCAAGCAGCAGCCATGAAAGCAGGCACCACCCCCCAACCTGGAGCTACTCCAACTAGCGCCAGTTCACCTGATCGCACTTCTGCAACCTGCACGCCTAACAGCTCTGTGTGTGCTGCCTCCCACCAACCCGCTGGGCCCCCTCCAACCAAGGAGGCCATCACCCACGCTGTTTTAATGGCGTCTGCTCAGTTGAATGCAACTCAGCCCATCCAGACATTCACCTCCCCCATTGTGTCAGCTAATTCAGCCCCATCTATTATTGCTGACGCCGTGTTTCTGGCTCCCTCCATGAGGGGCGATACCCAGCTACCTGGCCCCCAAATCCTCAGATGTAAGGTTGGATTAGCCGCACATTCTGGTTCACTAAGCACTAAATTGGGACAATCTACTCTTCCCAATGAGGATTCAAATGGTTCGGATTTTGGAACTTCACACCAGTTCCAATCTCACCCGTCCCATTTAAACCCCATAATTGGCACTTCTCAAGTCGGCACTTTATCGCAATATGCTGAAAACGACCAATTCACTAATCAGCCAATGAGTTTTGCCCACGAAATCACAGCAAACACTCGGGCTGAATTTACCCAAATAGATTGGGATGGTGATGAAACATCTCCCTCCTCCCAATTGGCTGGAGTTAATTCCAATCTGGATGGGACTCCCCAATTTAGTGAGGCCCAACAATCACCTGGCCCCCAAACCCTCAGATGTAAGGTTGGATTAGCCGCACATTCTGGTTCACTATGCACCAAATTGGGACAATCTACTCTTCCCAATGAGGATTCAAATGGTTCAGATTTTGGAACTTCACACCGGTTCCAATCTCACCCGCCCCATTTAAACCCCATAATCGGCACTTCTCAAGTTGGCACTTTATCTCAATATGCTGAAAACGACCAATTCACCAATCAGCCAGTGAGTTTTGCCCACGAAATCACAGCAAATACTCGGGCTGAATTTACCCAAATAGATTGGGATGGTGATGAAACATCTCCCTCCTCCCAACTGGCTGGAGTTAATTCCAATCTGGATGGGCCTCCCCAATTTAGCGAGGCCCAACAAACCGCCCCTCAATTTAATATGACGCCAGCAACTGCTGTAACATTCCAGAAACAAGGGAACTCCGCAAACTTGTCCAAACCACCAGCTCACACTCAACCTGCAATTGCAGCCCAAAGCAAACACAAACGTACCAAAGGAGCCACTGGGGCATGGCAAAAACCTCTGGCACCAACGCTACCCAAAGCTGATCCCCGTGAAGTGGCGTTTATTGCCAATGTTAAGAAGAAATGGGCCGAAACTAGAGCGCAAAAAGCTCTACCTCGCTCAACCCTCTCCCACGCAATTCGCCTTTATTATGGGCATAACCCTGTTGAATTCTATACAGAGGATTACTTCTCATACTTTGCAGCGATTGCGGAGACATTCCCTATTAACACCACCATCCATGAATCAGTGGAGGGCCACTACATCGATGTGGGCTTCACTGAAGCTGTCCTTGCTGACCATGCTGCCACCCTCCAGGTCATTATTCCACGCGGATCTCTTCGCATCTCCCGCACACGCTCTCACCTGGAGAAAATTTCATGGGTTACTTTTTCCAACCTACCAACGACTGTTGATCCTGAGTCTCTTAAACTGGCACTCCATCGTGGTTTAATGGAGTTTGGGTCTGTTCTTTCAGTGGACTTTAGCGTCCCCTCTTACTATGCTCCCACTCAAAGAGCTCGCACTGCTAGGGCGTCATTCATCCCCTCCCCCACTGTATCCCGTAACATTGAGGTTATTCCTCGTGTGGCGGTAGTTGGGGCATGCCCTGAGATCTTTTTTGTCGACCCTGATCAGGCGCGCCCCCGGTGTTCATGGTGTAACGCCCTTGGACACTTGTATAGTGGCTGCACAGCTCGAAAACAAGCCCTCTTAGCCACCACCCAGGGGCCTAAAACAGGCCAAAAACGATCCCACATGGCTGCAGCAGCAATTCCACAACCCACACAATGGGTTCCCGTTCAAGACCTGTCCCCTGAGGCCTTACGCCTAGCAGTTGAAACAGCTAACCCCACTATTGGTGTGGGATACCTTCGCGCTCATGCCCCCCTTCCAATGGGCACCCCCTCCAATCTCCCAGAGTCAACTCCCTCTCTCACCAAGCGCAAGGCATCTCCCACAGGGTGCCCCTCGTCAGCCACCCCCACTCAGGGCTCCGCGGCACCCCCACCAACCTCCACCAGTGATTTATCGCATCAACCCTCAGCTCCCAATGGAGCTATGCCCACCAGCATGGACTGGCAATCCGCGGCCTGCGGTAGAAGTGCCACCTTAAAGAGTCCTACCCCAACCCCACAGTACATTTCGCGCGGATCGTTTGCAGTGTTGGAGGAAGTGAATATGGACTCAGACTCATCAAATGGGGACACCGCGGAGGTCACCATTGAGCACCCCCAGGTCCTTCCCCTGCAACGGAGTGGGGGCAGCATCCTAGGCTGGCTTACTGGGTCCTCCGCCCCCCACCCTCTCCTTCCCCTCAGAACCCTCGACGCTCCTCACGGATTGCAGCTAATAGTCAAGCTAAAGGACTCAAAACTAGCCGCCTCACAGCAGCAGGTTTAAGCGCTGGCAACCCCCAGGACATGGAGGGGAACAGCTATGAGTCCCCATGGCAGCACCCTGGCCCTGCAATCCATCAACGCAAATGGGTTGCGGGACTTTAAGCGGAGAGCCCGCCTCCTCCAAAACTTCAGGTCAGCACAAATTGACATCGCTGCTGTCCAGGAGCCCCATATCCTCCCCCACGAACAATCTGCATGGAATGAACAGTTTGGAGGCAACTCCTTCTGGACAAACCATGCCGCCCTTATTGTTTTGAATCCTCGGGTTAAAACCCATTCTTTTTCACAATATCTAGGTGGCCGCCTCATACTGGCCAAACTCACCACTCCTGACTTCTCCTTCATCGCTGCAAGCATCTACCTGCCTAATGCAGGTCAGGAGCAAAATCGGCTCTTGGAAGAGCTCCTCCAACTCAATCTCCCACGGAATACAGTTCTCTTAGGAGATTTCAACACAACCATAAGTCGCGTCCGTGACTCTTACCCCCCTGCAGCAAAGGAACACCCTGGATCAAGTCGCCTCCAGGATTTCCTTCGCCTGAGTGGCTTTATAGATGCGCTTCCACCCTCCGCGTCTGGCCTAGGTTGCATGACTAGGATCCAGTATGATGGAGGAGCTTTCCAGTCAGCGTCACGCATAGATATGGCACTGATTGGCCCCCTGCTAATTGGCCGCGTCTCCTCTCCCATCTCTCGTGACAACCATCTGAGTGATCACAGGTCACTCACCGTTGTCCTCACCACCACACTTAGACCGTCGCGTAGGTTCTGGCCTAGGGTTGCCCCAGCTCTTCTCAACAACCCCTTCACTAAGGAGAAGCTGTCTATGACCATCCGGGAGACTCTCACCTCCCCCCACCCCACCTGCTTGACCACAAGGCTAGATGGGCGGTGACCAAGGAGGGCATCACCCGCGTTGCTTACAACTGTGCCAAAGCCCAGATGACTGCAGCTCGCGCCAGAGTCAAAAGGGCGGAAGCCAGAATCAGACATCTAGAGCGAAACTGCCAGCCTTCGCCCTCTCCCAGATGGTTGGAAGACTGGGAAGCGGCGCAGGAAGCACTCCGCTTGGAGCTCACACTGCAGGAAGAACGGGCAGCAAACTTTACAACATCTCGTTACTATGCTCAATGGGAACGCCCCACCCGCTTCTTCTTTCAGAAACAGAAAGCCCGGTCAACAGCGCAGGATATTACTGCACTGAAGATTGGCACTACAACCACTTCAGATAAGGAGGAAATCACGCAGGAACTACACCGCTTCTACTCCAGCCTCTTCCATGCCACCCAGGTGGACCCATCGGACATCCAAGACTTCCTGTGGCGGGCTCCAGAGCCGCCCATTGACCCACGGGCTGATGAGGCTCTACTGGCGCCTATTTCCATCCAGGAGGTGATGGAAACCCTTCTGAAATCCCCACGGCTTAAAGCCCCAGGCCCAGATGGAATACCCTTTGAGGTGTACCTTCTGGAACCTGCAGTGATAGCCAGAACCCTCCGCGACCTCTTCGCTGCACTCTTGTTGAATGGCGAGGTCCTCCCCGACTCCAGAGGCTCAATCACGACCCTCATTCACAATAAGTCAGACCGTGAGAACCTGGCGAACTGGCGCCCCATAGCGTTGATCAACACAGACCACAAGCTCTTCACGAAGCTTCTGGCCAACCGCATCACCAAATGGGTGTCACCTCGCCTCTCCCCATCCCAGTACGGTTTTATTCCGGGGAGGTCGTTATGGGACAACTATAATGACCTTCACGTGACTTTGACTGCTAACTCTCGTAAGGTGAATGGCTTTGTGGCTCTTCTGGATATGGAGAAAGCATATGATCGGGTAGCCTGGAAGTATATTGATGCTTCCCTGGCCCGCTTCCATCTCCCACCCGCAGCTAGGCGCTGGATATCATCGCTCTATGACCAGCTCCACACCAGAGTCCTGGCGCCAATGGGTTTTACAGTGGCAGTACCAGTTGGACAAGGTCTCCGGCAAGGGGACCCCCTGAGCCCTATCCTTTTTAACATCACCCTTGACCCCCTCTTGGCCTCCTTACAGGACAAGATAACAGGGATTCTGGTCCCAGGTAAAGCCCCCACACGCACCATGGCATTTGCAGATGACACTGCCATTGCATTTGGCTGCCCTGGGGATGTTGCCCTCGCTGCTGTGACCATTGAGAGGTACACCAAGGCGTCCAACGCCATGGTCAACACCTCCAAGACAACAGTTGTACAGGTCGGCTCCCCCACCTTCCCCCCACCATTTGGTATTGAACCTGAGCGCGGTACCTTCCGTCACCTGGGCGTTCTCACCAACCAACAAGGAGTTGCGCTAAAAGACAATGAGGACTTGCTCCTTGCAGCAGTTAACTCCAGGATTGCCAGCTGGAACCGGCGGCACATCACCCCCCAGGGTCGAGCTCTGATGGCCAATGTGTTCCTCCTCTCCAAAGTCTGGTTCCTAGCGCACGTCTGCCCATTCACAGATGCCTTTTATACGCGGCTCAATGTACTCCTCCGCTGTTGGATCTGGGGCTCAAACCATCCACCAATAGCCCTCTCAACCATTGCCCGACCCTGCAATGAAGGGGGCCTAGGGCTTCTGGACACGCGATCCCACGCCACCACAATCTTCCTGAAGTTCCTATGGCCGATTGTCTGCTGGGACGCGACCCCCATGCCCCAATGGGCGCCCGCCCTCCGCCAGTCAGTGTCAGCAGCTCTGGGTCTTCCTAGAGCATCTCTGACCTCATTAGGGGAGTGGCTCACAAACCACCCAGGCCATCGCCTAAAACCATCCTCATCCCCCTACTGGAACCAGGCTCTCCTTGCCCTGAAACGAGTAGGCGCGCGGATCCACCATGCCTTCCTATACAGAAGGGAAGGCCCTGGCCTCAGCCCACGTCGCCATGCAATTGTGCACAATGGACAAGTTGTCACAACTCGCCTCAACCCCCAATATCGTCCTCCCATCCGCCCAAGACTCCTTGAGCTCCTCCCTCCCTCCGTGAGATTTGACCTTAAGGAATTGTGGAAGGACGTCTATCACCCCATCCTGTCAGCAAAGGTGTCCAACACCTTATGGAGAGTGCTCCACTGTTCATACAGGACAGGGGACCGGACTGGCCCTACCTTCCAGCACCGAAGCTGCCCCCGCTGTGTGGAGCCTATTGACTCCCACCTCCATCGTTTTTTCACCTGTCCAGGTGTCGCCGCATTTTGGCCAAAGGCCCGCGCGCTCCTCCATGCTCAGCCCTGGTCTGGACACCCTGTGCAAGACCTCATGTTTGAGCAGACATTGCCTGGTTGCCACCGACCCCTCCGTGTCCTCGCCTATGCCACAGCCATCTGGACCATCCATAACTCCTTCCTTCGTGCTGCCTTTGACCAGCAGGTGTGGACCCTTCCACACATGATCACCCACTTTCAGGTACACTTTGAGATGGCCCTGAAGGTCTGCACTATGTCGCCAACCCTCCCCCGCTCAGTTGTCACTGCAGCATGGCTCTGGCGCGCAAACCCCCTCCCTTTCTCGATGCCTCCTCCCTCCCCTTCCTCGCCTCAGGCTCTTAGGAGCCCAGGCGTAATTCAATAAACATCGATGAATCCCCCCTTGGGTTGGGACCATCTAGTACTAAAAAAGAGATCAGCGCAGAGACGTCATATCCTAATAGCACAGGTTTACTAACACCAAAACAAGGCACTGTATCAAAGTCAGTGTCCTGGAAGTAAAAAAAGTAAAAAGACATTATTTGTTGCATATATGCTTTTATTAATATTAAGGGCAGAAACACAATATAGTATAAAGTACAGACCATGGCTTTAAAGCGTAGCTTAACAATCTTTTCTACCCCTTGTGGTATTCTTTACCACCAAAAGATTATAAAACAGATCCCCTTTTTAATGAAAGTTCCCTTTCAGATATAGCAAGGCTATCCCTTAATCTTATTTGTGAAATTGTTTGGCAGCAGAGAAAAATGAAGAAGTTTTGGGGACAATAGCATGAAGAAGGAGATACATGGCCACTAAACTAGCAGCTTAAGGGAAATATCCATATTTATCATAGCACCATATTAGGTTATGATCCCAGAAGAAAGGTCAAAGAGTATATTGATAAGCCTATTGACCAACTAGTTTTATGCCGGTGCAGGGCAAAATATTGAATAAGCAAAATAACAGTGATACAAAAACAAAGCCCACTGGCCACAGTAACTAAAATAATAAGTTATCAAGTTGAACCAGCGGTAAGTAAGGATAAAATCTTCTACCATATCTTTTAATATTCGAAGGATAAAACCAAAGCATGGCCCATGGGGCCTTGTACGTTTATTAAACCATTATATCTAAATATTAAAAGAACTAGATTAAGTAAATAAAATAGACTGATGGTTGGTCAAACCAATTTCAACATTTCCCCCGCTTGACCAAACATCAGGGAAGAAAGATGAGTGGGGGTCTAATAAATTAAGGCTTTTGGCCTTAAGGCAGGAGGGTTTATGGTACTTTTTAAGAAACTTTGCATGCACCCAGTTGATAAGTTAGCCTTTATTGGGATCTTTTTAGAAAATAAGCATCTATAGAGGTCTTTTCTATAATCTCAGAGGGCATTTCCAAGTGTTCTCTAACTTTCTAGCCCTTCAAAAGCCATGATTATCATTTACAGACAAATTCCCCTATGATGAAGTGGGTATGGTCCAGAGGGCTTTTTTATCCCGTTTTCTAGCTCTAAATTTTTGAGACACACAATGGAATATGTGGAGCTTTGCAGCTGAATTAATGTCTGCATGAGCTTCTCAAGCTTTCCTTGGACCACATTTTTTCTTCTTTAAAACATGAATATAACAACAGTTTAGAATTCGATGCTTCAAAATAACAACAATAATGGCGAGTGCACCATGGTGGAGTGATAAGCAATGTTATAAGCAAACATGGCGGAAGGTAAAAAGAGGTTCCAACTAGACATTTTGCGTGTAACTAAATTCTGTAAAATACCCAAAAGAGTACTGTTCACTATTTCAAAAGTGCCATTGGTCTCAGGGTATAGGGAATAGACAAAGCCCCTATTAAACCCATTAGCTCGTTGAGTTTAGTAAATATATGTTATGTAAAGTTTAATATTTGAGGTGGGTTGACCTTGGGACAAACATAACACACCAAGAATTTTTTCTAGCCAGTACAGGATTTAAACTCGAAACCTGCACTAGGGTGAAAGCAGTTTTACCTTCCAGGTTACCCACCCTTTGTTATGTAGAGTTAATTCAATTATCTGTTAGAATGAATTGGGGGCAGTTATGCCAATAAACTATATTTCTAATATAGACTTAGGTGGTTGTTGTGGCTCCCATGTCCATTACTGATTTAGCCTCCACCCAACTAGTGAGGTGATCAATGGCCAAAATTATATATTTTAGCTAGCCGCAGCTATAGACCAAAGGCCCTACAACGTCAAGAGATATGGCGAGTAAAGCAAAATTAGGTTTAACTAATTGATTTAATTAGCCTTCTGGTAAGGCGTTTCAGCTTGGCATTCCTTGCAATACCTGAGAGTTTCTTAAATATCCAAAGACATTGATTCTAATTATACAAGATCTTAACTTTTCAAGAGTCTTCTTTTTTTCCCTCATTCCCCATAATCTTATAACTTACAATAATTAAGTCAGCTTCCAAAGTGAGCTGAGGATACATGACAGATTGTTCAATTATTTTATAAATTTTCCATCCTTAATAAAAGTTTACTGTCTCAGCTTCTCCAATTTTTCACTGAACCTCTTCAGGATCATTATCATACTGCTGTATTACCATATTTTTATTTAACTGAGTCAAGATGACCAGGGGATGGACAATACCAAAACTGAAACTCCAAAACTAAACCAACCAAAAAACATGAACCGCCTGACCTTATCAAGCAGCAAGAAACACAAAAGAAACGATAAAACAACCTACCAGGTGGCACAGTGGCTAGCTGCTTATTTTAACATGGCGAAGGGGAGGGGAATCAGGTGGAACATCATCAGGCTCTTCATTGAAGAAGTGGATCAATGTTGATAGCAAGGGGTTTGAGCATCCGTGGGATGAGGGTCGAGGTGAAGTAGATAGTTGTTAGTATTAACAATTTGGGCCTGGATCAAAGCCTCTATGGGTTTAGCAACATGGTGTTCAGCTTGGATGTGGGCGTCAGGAAGTTGAGCTAATTTTGCAATATTGGCTCTGGTGATATGTATGGATGGGGAGATGCTATATAACCATTTTATCAAATAATTTATTGGCTGGATCAGCCAGTAAGTCTATAATAAGCAACCTGGAGAGTCTGTTTGCATTCTTATGCTGAACGTCATGTCAATGTTAAATTTTTTGTAGGCTTATAGTTTTAGAGCCAAGAGGGCTAGCCATTCTTTGGATTCCCTGAGATTTTTAATTAGCGTAGAGAGGCATGGTCAGTAACCACAATAAAATGCACGCCAAGTATAAACCCAAAGTTGTTTGCAAGTATAATTTATGCTGGACACTTTTTTATGTAACAATATAATTCCACTTAAGTATATTCAGCATCTTGATGCAATAAGAAATGGGGTGATCTACCCCTCAGCATCAAGCTAGGATAACACCAACCCTACAAGCGGTGAGGGATGCATCCATATGAATGAATGTTCTGCTTATCAAAGCTGGGATACATAAGTACTGGCGCTTGGGTTAGGCAAAGCTTTACTGGTTAAAGACTGCTGGCAGGCTTTTATCCACATATATTGTACTCCATTTTTGACAAGGTAAAATAAAGGTTCACCTATATTGATTAATTTTTTAACAAATAAAATGGCAGTAGCCAACCATCCCAAAGAAAATCTTGGATGTCATGCTTATAGCTTGGTGAGTGTCATGGCTTGAGGATGACATGATATTTGGGACAAACACCAAGGATAAAGCTGCATGTCAGGAGGCCAAGAGGTTGAAGTTGGCAGGCCTCCCTGACCTCAAACATACCTTGGACCAACGCTGGGTTAAGGCGAGGTATGCCCAGTTTGGTCCTGTGGATTTGAGAGAAGTTCAGCCCTGTATTAAAGCAGATGCGTTAAAATGAACAGCTTTGAGATAAAAAAGGACAGTTTGATTCTAATTCTCAGTGAACAAAGTCTCAAAACCTGCTCATATTTCAAGATTTCCAGCTCAGGTCAGTCTTACCTACAATCGATAACCCAATTCTGGTTAATTACCAAGTATAGCATACTGCCTGATGGAAGCAAGCACTTATTGGTGACCTCAGCTTAGCACCAATTCCTTCAATCAATTATTCCCCCAAATTTCCTTAAATTTGTTTTCTTAAGACCAATCTCTCTCATTGGTTGACTTTCTCTCTAATAATCATTCGTTGGTATACATTTGCTTTATGTTATTTTGGGCGAGCCTGTGCGCAGGCCTCTTCTAGGAGGTCTTATGTCACAGTAATTAATTGATTTCCACAACCATAACTCTCACCTCTGGTGCACCTCTGGGCCACCCTGGTTCCTCAAACACAGGCCTCTTTTGCACTCCAGCCCAGAGCACCGCCTGGGTATGAACATTACTTTGGGGTTCACTCTTGCATTGTTGTTAATCTGGGTTTTGTTCCTTTATCTATTTTAGCCACCTTCTCCCTAAGTTACTAAAGTTCAAGCACCATCTGTTGGGCTCTATTACTTTTACTACTAAGAATAGTTCCCTGGCGTTGGGTCTGTGCACTGTGCACCACCCTCTGGGAACAGGAAAGTTATAAACTATTCTTACATTAGTTAACCAACCTCTTTACTTTATGTGCATGATCTTTTTCCTTGTAAGACTTTTGTGAAGTGCAAACAGGGTGCTTCAGCTGTTGGTCACAGCCACGTTGAGGCTCACCACTGAATCTCTTTTACTCAAAGGTTGGAGCATTTTGGCGCTATTTTTGCTATCTCTGAATGGAAAGTACCACCCTTCTTTACCCTTACCTAGTGGATATGGACGCTTCATAATCTAAGAGTCGTGATTCCCTGACTTTCCACTGAAATTCACAAAATTGACAAAATCAAATTGTTTTCTTGGCACCGCGTTTGGGTGGTGCAGGTGGGTCATTGACAAAGAGCCTGGTGGTGATGGCCCTGGATAACGGTGCACAACCCACCGCCAAAATGGACACAGTGATGTTTTTGGCCATAACGCGTTTTATAGTGATGTATCCATATATACAACCAAGACATATATCTTCTCTTATGACTCATATATGGACCTCTTTTCATATATCAAATCACTCCAAATAACCCATACTTGACCGCAACCATAATCCGCAGAACAAGAGGCAAAAAAGGAGCTACTTCATAAATACAAAAATGTTTATGCAGTTGCTGAAGATATGGTGGGATATGTGACCTCAGTAGTAAGAGTAGCCAGCTATCCCTCTCCATTCTATGATGCAGAAACGTACCCTGGAGGTATTCTAATGCTGAAAAAGATTACTGTGATGACGTATTAGCGTTGTCTGCTATAAATAAAGATCATTCAGTTGTTTTTGTTAACTGCTACCCTTTCATCACCTTCAGGTAAAACAACACTATTATCTTGGTGGATACCGGAGCCTCTGAGAATTTTATTGACCAGGACCTATCCGACTACCTTGAGCTTATTTACTTGCCAAGTGGTATGATTAGGGAGGGGCTTCTCAAGGTATTCCCACCCTGAAGGCACTAGGGTTAGTGGATTATCAAGTGGTCAAGTATCTTTTTATGGAACGTTTACAGACAATCATAAACCTCTATTACCACATTATTTTGGGTGTAGAGTGATGGCGAAAGTTTGACGTAAGGAACAACTTGAAAGACAATACCCTGTCCTTAACATTAACTAATGGTCATATGTTAGTTGTCCCTTTTTCTGAGGCTAGCCCTCAGGGAGATCTTCCCCACTGGCTCAATATCCACACTCTCAGTCTCACTCCATTGTTGAAGCCCTCACTGGAGGTACCTTTACCTTCTTATTTGGAGGGTCTGGAATCTTCATTTTGATGTGGCTTCATTCAATGTATTACCTGCTCATTCAGAGTTTGATTGCGAGTTCAAGCTCACTGTTGATATGGTGTGTATATCTTCCCCAATTTACCCTAAAACCATTTGAGATGATGCAGAATTAGATTTGAGGGTTAAGGAGCAGTTAGCCAAAGGCGCGATTTTTAAGCGTACCTTCCCAGTATGCTCCCTACTTCTCTTCATGGAGAAAGCCAATGGTAGTTTATGCCCATGCATAGATTATTAGAAACTAAACAATGTCATTATAACGGATTTACATCCCATCCCTTTGGATACCCAAATTGCACGCTATGTGGAGAAGGCGAAAGTCTTCTCCAAACTGGATTGCCTAAACGCGTATAATCAGATTTAGATTAAGAAGGTTCAGAAAAGGCTAACCACATTCCATAACTGATAAGGGATTTTATCAATTTCGGGTTATGCCCTTTAGTCTTAAAAATGCCCCTGCTATCTTTCAACACCATATAGATGCAGTTTTGGGTAACTTCTGGGGGTATGCGCGGTTGCCTACATGGATGATATTCTAATGTTTTCCCCTGATCATGAGTCTCATGAAGTACAACTTTTGCAAGTGGTGGAGAGGTTAAAGGCAGCCAACCTTACGATGAAGATCAGCAAATGTAAATTCTTCAGGTCCCAGGTCATATTTCTGGGCAACTTTGTGTTTGACCAAGGACACATGTTCACTTCAGACATGAGAAGGCGATTTGTGAGTGGCCCACACCAACTTCAGTCAATGAATTTAGGAGTTTTTTGGTGACAGGACGTTCCTCATAAAGTTCACACCAAATCTTTCTGAAGTGGCAGCGCCCCTATATAAGGTGAGTGGGGCTAAAGTGCTCCAGTGGTCCCCCATTTTGGAGGATGCTTTCCAAGCAGTAAAGTGCACCCCGTTGTCCACGTCCATCCTTTGCCATGTCAACCCCAATAAAGAGTTCATTGTGTCTACTGAGGCCTCCAACTTCGCCATAGCGGCTGCCTTATTACAAAGATGTGAAGATGGAATAGAGCATCAGTTAGATATTTTTCCAGGAAGATGTCTCTGCCTAAGTTAAACTAGCCGTTTATGACAAAGAGTTATTAGCAGTCGTGGAGGCGTTGACTTATTTGGGTCATCACCTGAATGGCTCATCCCAACCTTTCCACATATGTACAGATCACCATAACTTACTTTATTACCGCGCAACTCATGTCTTGACCCCATGGCAAACCCACTGGCATGAGACCTTATTGTGATTTTTGCCCATATTCCCAGCCTACTAAATTACCTGGTATCGCTAGGGGAAATTTCCCTAAGGCGAAGTGAATCAGAAATTGGTTGGCCTGAGTTTTGGAGGAACTATGTTTGGGAGGATTTTGAGATATTCTCCTGGTTGTATCTGCCGGGGATCAATCCAGATGAATACTTAAGATCACATTGGGCGGAGTTGCCAACAAATTAGGGGCATCTGATAGTGATCAACATCAGGTGTACTGATTGGGATTGGTCAGGTTTCATCACTGACTGATTGCTAATGAATAGCTCGTTGCAAGGTGAGTGATGCTGCCTGCAACTAGCGAATCAATTGGTTGGTGAAGTGACATGCCATAATGGGTAATAAGTCCCATTACCTAAGCAGGTCGCTAGCCAATTATGGTTGGTTCACTTGGATTTAGAGGAAAATGTTAGGGACACGTTTTCCAACTCTTTCCATTTGAGGTCTCGATGAGTCCAATGATGGAATCCTGGCCAGGATGGGGAAGACCATCGCTGCTGAGACAAGGATGGGTGATTCAATGGCAACGGCTGCCATTTCATCGAAGAGGTGTCAACTGAGGGTTAGACAGCTGATTCCCCTACTATATAATTACCTAGGATTTACTCTAATAAAACCATTATTTTTATCTATAAAAGTATTATAATCTACAGTTATATTATCAATTTAGTGTATAATTAGAATATCAGCTTCTATTGTGTCATTATATCTCAAGGATATTATTACAGAAGGCAATAATTGGAAGACTCTCAGAGAGAAGAGTAAAGATCTGAGCGGAGATCTAGAGACAAAGGAACCACAATCAGGGATAGCTGCTGACTGTGTGTTGGGCCAAGAGAAACTGTCACCAGGGTATCTTAATGAAGATCGGGTGGACAAGAGTATAGGGAAAAATCCCTACAAGTACGACATAGAGTATATAATCAGAAGTACTGGCCAAAGCGTTATGTCTAATAAAAATTCAAACTCAATTACGGATAATAGTCTCCAAACTATTATCAATTAATACATTCTATACAATGCAACGAGGTGAATGAGGAAATTGAACCTGTGCAGTAAAAAGGTTACTGAGTTGACAGCTGATAATCAACCTAGAGTAAATATTTAAAGTGGTGCTCACTACAGAGGTAGTTGAGTAAAGAATCTATTATAATGTCTTATAAAGAAGAGATATGCAAGCTGTGGACCGAGATCGCCACTGTGAACCAGAATGCCTTAAACTCAGTGAAACATCGAGAGTTTGTGGCCTTGGAAGAATGAATCGCCAAGGTGAAGGAAGGAGTAGAGAATGTAGCCAACTTTGGGAACAAGTTACTCAGAAAAGTAAACTCGTTGAAGAAGAAAGAAGGGGACCTCGTTCAAGAGGTCTTTACTTGAAAATGGAGTGAAAAGCAAATCACATTCATAAAAGAAAGTTCAGTGCAGATATCGAAAAATTAATCAAACAATAGGAGGAACTGAAAGCTCAAAGATGTGCTTGTGAGCCCAATATGGCCAGTGATGCCAAAGAGAGAAGTCCTCTCACAATACTTGGGAAGTCAAATACCCTAAGGAATATGCCGCCCAATTTCAATGCCAGTTAAAGATGACGCCTGAAGAGACTCCGCAAGTTAGCTGAGTGGCTAAACCAAGAGAATCGGCCTTTAATGACTCAGAGGAATTTAGGGCAACGCTAAAATTGCCAACATTCCATCAGGATAACGCACCAGCATTTTTCCAACTGTTTGAAATGACTATGAATGGGTATGGGGATTGTCAAGAGGCATTAACGGTCATGAACTGCCTGGACACCAACTGTCAAAACCTAGTGTTACCTCACCTGGAGTGGGACAGAAGGTCATATGCTGAGGCAAAGGCAGCCATAATGAAGGAGTTTGGGAGTCCAACCCACATGTTGAAACGCAAGCAAGAATTCAAGGGAATTCAGTTCCATAAAGACTCTCTTGCTAGCTTCATGGATCAATTTTACCAGGAGTCGCAGATCCAGGCTAGAGCGAAAGTATTGGATGACTTTGATGCTAAAATCGCTTTGTAAGTGGCCCTTCAGCCCTATCGCAATTTGCATTGTATGATGTCTAACATTTTCGCGACAGAGATAACTACCTTGAAAATGGTAGACAACCTGAAGATTTTGGGAGCGACGTTCCATGCCCCAAATAGAAGCTTCAAGTCCAATCCAGTACAAAATCCAAATCCCATGAAGAGAAACAAAGGAGCAAAGGAGGCTACCAATCAAACTGTGTCAGGAAATAAGCCCAAAGAATTCAGACAGTTAAGCAAGAAAGAGAAGGTCTGCTATTAGTGTGGCAGGAAAGGACATTTTGCCGTAAACTGCAAGAAGCTGAAGGATCAGATTAATGTGGTCCAGGCCAAGGAGACAGCAGCTGCCAAGGATTTGGGAAAAGGGCTTGCTGCCTAGACAAGGAACAGTATAGTGCAGCAGAGATACCTGTTCCTCCCAATATCATTTATGAAGAAATAGATATTAGCGATCTGTTTGTAGATGACAAGCAGGATCAGCTATACCAAGTGATCAATATGGATGTGAATGCTGTGACCAGAGCTGGGGCAAAGAAGATCAACCCTCAAGATAATCCAGGAAGTTGCCTGGCCGTATGCCCAACAACTGGCGGAGAAGATTCAAACCACCAAGAATCCTGAAGAGTTATTAGATGCCCAAATAGCTGAGCCTTTATTTCATTTATTAAAAGATCCAAAAAAGAATTCATATGGAATGAAGAGGCCCAGGACTCCTTTGATGAGTTATGATGGTATTTGATAGATTTACCGGTCCTGAAGGATCCAAATTTTGATTGGGAGTTTATCATTCAAACTGATGCTTTGTTGATGGCAATTGACGCTGTACTGATCCGAGTAGATGAACTTGGGGACGAATATCTGGTGGCGTATGTGAGCTGGACACTCTCAGCCGCTGAGAGGAACTACACAATGATTGATTGGGAATGCTTTGTGGTCATATAAGCATGCAAGCAGTTTTGGGTGTATGTCCATGGGAACGCACTTTAAGGTGGTGATGGACCACTCTTCACTGAGTTGGCTACACAATCTAAGAGAACCGGAAGGACAACTGGCCCAATGGGCACTTAAGCTTCAGGCTTATGATTATGAGATAGTCCACCAATTGGGGGCTTCTCATCAGAATATGGATGGCTTATTGCAGTTGCCAATGGTCTAGTTGGTATAACCGCCAGTGGATGAGCTATTCCAGAGAATGGTTGAAGGAAGAAATGGGGACAAGCCCTGAGAAATCCAAGGTGCACTTCAGAAAGTGATGGAAAACACCGAGACTATAGATGGACAAGTATTCAAGACAATCAACGGGAAGTGGGTATTATTCCTGAAACCATCGAGAAAGAGCAGTGGTAGTACAAGCAGCTCACAAGGTTGTTGGGCATGGAGGCCTGAGGAAAACAACTGACCATATTTGCCAGTATTAATACTGGAAATCAATCAACTATGATGTCACGGATCATCTGGCTTGTTGCTTGGAGTGCCACCTGCACAAACCACACAGGAATAAAACTGGATACTGACTGGTCCATCCTGGATTACCTGACACACAGTGTCCATCGACATGATGGGATTGCTGACGATGAGCACAGGGGGAGTCAAGTTCATCAAAGTTGCTATCAACCATTTGATGAGATGGGTTGAGATGAAGGCCCTAAACAGAGTAGACGCTACCAGTACTGCGATAATCATCCTGGATCATGTGGTATACCAACATGGATGCCCATAGGTCTGAGCGACAATAGGACCAACTTCACATCTCATGTGATCCCAAGGCTAAACAAAATAATGGGGATCTGAGGAGCCATGTCAGTGCCATACCAGCTGGAAATGAACGGACTGGTAGAACGGGTCAATGGGACTCTGGACGTGATGGTAAGGAAGCTAGTCACAGGGAGAACTTCCGCGTGTGGACTATACCTGAGTTTGGTGACGTTCACCTACAACATTAGTCATCATAAAGCAACGAGAAAGACGCCATTTGAATTACTATATGGGTGAAAGGCCGCGTTGTTACTGATTTTATATTTGGTGGTGAAAACTACGTCAGGGATAAGTACCAAACAATACTTGAACTGACTGATGAGTATCCTGATTGATATGCAATCACAAGCACTTAATAAAACCTTGAAGAAAAGGATATGAACAAAATGACGGATGATAAGAACTGACTGGCATTAGAAGAATATCAAATAGGGGAAAGAGTCACCTATTGCGATATATATGGTTTTGGGTGAAGAAATAAATTAGATGCATTGTGGTCAGGTCCATTCAAAGTAATCGCCAAGACAGTGACTGATGCTTACTCCATCAAGAATCTCTTGGATGGAAGAGTTGTAAATTGAGTCCACACTAAATATCTAAAGTGTTAGAATGATGAAAAAAGAGTTCCCAAAGGGCTGATGAACCATTGAGTTAATCATGTCCTAATGAGTAGGTCAAGTCTGAAAAAAGGACCTCTGAACCAATCTAAATGGTCAAGTCTAATAAAGGGCATTATACCATGGAAAACTGGCCGGTTTAAGTACCTAGGACCCAGTCTGGGGGAAAGATGGACCGCTGAACTAAAACAAGGTCAAGTCCCATAGGAAAAAAGAATAAAGATAAAAAAATTGAAAAAGATATTGGAAAAATATTATAAACCACATAGATAAAAAGCTGATATTTTTATAATTTTTATTTTTATTGATCATCTTTGGTATGGGGATGATTCCACCTATGTCACCTCTTAGGGGAGGGATGATGGATTGTGGTAGGAATAAACAGCCCATTGAAATCGATATGCAATTAGTTGCTTGCAAGGGTGAGACCTACACGAAACCATGTTCATTGAGCAGATGCCGAGCTTTGAGAAAAAGTGACTAGGGGAAGGGAAATTGAGATGTCAGAGTAAGCCAATCGCAAAACCCTGGTGCAGGGAGGAAAGCAGCAGTATAAAAAGAGGCAATCAGCAAATAACCCCAAGTAATCCCAATATGGCACCAGAGTTGGAAGATTAGTCCTGAGCGCCTGCTGACAGGCTTCATCAGGGACACCGGACATGTGGGCCAGCAAAAAAGGAAGGAATACTCGATGGGGGTTGTCAAATCATGCCCCTATCAACGCCATCAGCGAAAGATACTGATGGGAAGATCCAGAGAAGAGATAGTCATGCAGAGAGCGGATTGCATCCTGCAAGTGGCAACTACAAGCTTCATGGAGGCTAAAGCTGAATGAATGGTGGAACCCAGGTGAGGCTGGAAGCTTTGTGGACCAACTTCAAGGAACTTGGCCAGCAAAGCAAAGAGCATATGCAGCAGTATCCTGATCTAGAAGGTTATCCAGATCAGAGGGATTCAGCAAAAATGTCAAAGCCTTGGTGACTTGGACCCTGAGTTCTGCGTAGGAAAGCTTGAAGTGTATGCTGTTACCAATTGAGATCTCAGAGACCAGAATAGCGTGTTTGTAAAATTGACTGAGTCAGAAGAGGAACTCCAGGAGCAAGTCTGACCTGGCCAGAAAAAACGATCCAGAGCAACTGGCATAATCCCTGAAGCATCTATGATGATGTTTAGAGCATCAGCAAAAGGAGCTGAATCCAGGAGGGCTTTGAAGTCCAACTCTAGAATTGACTGTAGAGGAAGAGTCAGCTAAGAGTTGTTTAAAATGATGGCCAGCCTGGTTTTAAATAGATTAGTTACTGTTTCCGGTAATTTGATGGAAGGACTAGCTGCTTGTGCCAGACTAGGAGTATGAGTCCTGGAAGGACCATAAAAGAGATTCCATTGAGCATCCTGGCTCATCTGCTGGAAGAGACGGAGGTCTGGATCAGACAGACTATTGAGGAGCTTCTGGTAGCAAGATTCAGAATTCAACATATGAGCTTGATGAGAGGGGAGATGTTGGACTTATATAGAAGTTGATATTATGCACTCTATAATCCATTAGGCTCAATTTCAGGGAAATTAATCTCAAAATTAATTAGATAAGCTCTCCAAGGGAAGAATTAGGAATGACTTACAGCTGAGAGGTTATAATTGAAATAACAAGGGTGAATAAGAAATAAGTATTCTTAATCAAGCCATGAAACGAACATTGATGGCAAGAATCTCCTGTCTAGGACGAGGAGAAAATAAGGAAATCAAGGACGCTGGACCAAGAATCCTGAATATGACAGCAGGTCATATACCCTGATGGGGGAAAACCAGATCCCGAGACTAATATCATTATGAGTAAATTGATCAGCTCAGCAAGACAGAAGGTTGTGGGGACCGCGCTCTGAGAAGGTGGTAGCAAGGAGGAAAAGGAAGAACGCCGTAGACTGATGGTCATCCCAAGCAGCGTTGAGTATTGATGAGTGTACTCCGCTTGAACCAATGAAGTATTTGACCAAGTGTTCAAAGTGGTGTTCTCATGCCCTGGTCCTTTTCTCGCTGGAAGTCTAGGCAAGAGAGGGGATGTGTTGTGATTTTAACCCATATTCTCAGCCTGTTAGATTACCTGGTATTGCTAGGGGAAAATTCCTTAAGGCGAATTGAATTGGAAATCGGTTGGCCAAGTTTCAGAGGAACTACGTTTGGGGGCTTTTGAGATATTCGCCTGGTTGTATCTGTCTGGGATCAATCCGGATGAATACTTAAGATCTCACCTGGCAGAGTTGCCAATAAAATAGGGGCATCTGATAGTGATTAACTATTAGGTGTACCAATTGGGATTGGCCAGGTTTAATCACCAACTAATTGGAATGAATGGCAAGTTACGAGGCGAGTGATGCTGCCTGCAACTAGAGAATCAATTGGTTGGTGAAGTGACATGCCATAATGGGTAATAAGTCCCATTACCTAAGCAGGTCGCTAGCCAATTATGGTTGGCTCACTTGGATTTAGAGGAAAATGTTAGGGATACGTTTTCTGACTCTTTCTGTTTGAGGTATCAATGATGTTCAATGATGGAATCCTAGCAGGATGGGGAAGACCATCGCTGCTGAGACAAGGATGGGTGATTTAATGGCAACGGCTGCCATTTAATCGAAGAGGTGTCAACTGAGGGTTAGACAGCTGATTCCCCTACTATATAATTACCTAGGATTTACTCTAATAAACCATTTTTATTATCTATGAAAGTATTATAATCTACAGTTATAATATCATTTTGGTGTATAGTTAGAATATCGGCTTCTATTGTGTCATTCTATCTCAAGGATATTATTGCAGAAGGCAATAATTGGAAGACTCTCAGAGAGAAGAGTAAAGATCCAAGCGGGAATCTAGAGACAAAGAAACCACAATCAGGGATAGCTGCCAACTGTGTATTGGGCTGAGAGAGACTGTCACCAGGGTATCTTAACAAAGATCAGGTGGACAAGAGTATAAGGAACAAATCCCTACAAGTACAACTTATTAGAGTATTTACTCAGAAATACTGGCCAAGCGTTGGGATGAAATAATAGTTCAATCTCAACTATGGATAATAGTCTCCATACTATTATCAATTGATACATTCTATAAAGCGCAACGAAGTGCATGAGGAAATTGAACCTGTGTGGTAAAAAGGGTACTGGGTTGACAGCCGATAATCACCCTAGAGTAAATTTTTACAGACTCTGTCTCAGTTTGCATTTTCTTATGAGCTTACGAAGGGCAAGGATAATGGTTTAAAGGATGCTTTGAGCCACAACCCTGTATTAGCTCCCAATATGAGGGAGGTAGAGGTGCATAATACCCAGTTGATGATCTTACTGGGTAAGTTTGTGTCTCAACCTCTCTCCCTCAGCCAACAGGCCAGCGCTTGATCTTCTGGAAAATGCAGAGGAATATGATATGTTCAGAAAGATAGTCCTTTCTCAGCTGTTTTCAGCTGAATATACTATGGTCCTTGCTAAGAGCGCACTGAATCAGGAGGATATATCTAGGGTTATCATCAAAAGGATGAGATGGTGTGGTTTCAGGGGCGCCTATGGATTCTCACCGGACCTTGTCTGGAAATCATTCAGGACCATCATGACGGAATCTTTATTGTTCATCCTGGGAAGGCGAAGACTCTGGAGCTAATTCGCTGCACATACAATTGGGAGTGGTTAGTTGCGCAGGTGGCCAGGTATATAAATAGTGCCAGATCTGCAATCAAATGAAACCAAATTGATAACCACTAGTGGGGTCGATGGTACCAGCTTAAAAGGCTGAAGGTCCTGGACTTTCCTATCAGTTATTTTATTGTAGAATTACCTATTTCTTATGGTTATGATGCCATCATGGTAGTGGTGGACCATTTTAAAAAGTTCGCCCACTTTATTCCTTGCAGAACTACATTAACCGCAGCTGATATGGCTAGTCTCTTCATCACTCATGTGTTTGGGCTTCAGACGTCCCCAAAAGATTATTTAAAATTTGGGATCCCAGTTTACCTCTGACTTTTGGGAAGAGTTGTGTAAGACTCTTGAGATTTGCACCTGCTTTTCTATTGCTTATCAACCTCAATCAGATGGGCAGACTGAACGAATGAACCAGTGCTTGGAACATTATTTGAGGTGTTACAATTCTTTGGATCATTTAATTGTGTTTTTCACCTTCCTATGGCCAAGTTTAGCTATAACAACACGTTACATGCATCTATCAGTTGTTTAACATTTTTTGCCAACCATGGGTTTAACCCCGCCTTCAGCATGGAGCTCAGTTGTGGATCAAAAGTTGAAGCGGTGGTGTACTTTTCTAAGACTATCAAGAAAGTACACCAGGGGGTCTCCACAATTTTGGAGGCATCAATGCAAGTCTATAAGGAGAATGCCGATGGAAAAAGATGAGTGGGTCCAGCTTACAAAGAAGAGGATCTTATGATGCTTGATGATAGAAACATCCCTATCAAGAAGCCATGCAAAAAACTGGGACTAATGAGGATTGGCACTTACCATTGTAGATCTGCCGACGGATGCCACAAATATCTTGTTTCAAGTGAGAATTTTACTTTCTTAATAAAAGTAATAAATAGCGCTTTGTTAAAGTTTTTAAGGTTTTTATTGTTTAAGCAGGTAAAATCCAAAAAAAGATCCTTTTCTTGATACTAGTATTTCCTATTTAAACTAGTTCAAATTTCGAGACCATGGGTATTCAAGGCAAAAGTATATAAAGCTGAGTCATCTAAATTAAGAAATATAGGCTTTTGGCCTATCAGATCAAAGATAAATATTTTTGAGGCAAAACTAACACGTGTGGTAACAATTTTATGTATTGTATCCAATTACCAGCGAGTAAGATCTTCTCACCTCAGTGGTGGTCTGAATCATGTGGTAATGATTGGTTAATTTGCACCCTATCATTGTCAAGTAAAATCTTCTCACCTCGGCGGTGGTCAGACTCATGTGGTAATGATTGGTTAATTTACAACCTATCATCATTGAGTAATAATCTCTCACCTTGGAGGTGATCAGACCCATGTGGTAATGAACACCCCAAATTTGGCCGAGAAGTCAGAGTATTCCTATTATTAGTTATTACCTTTTTAAGCTGTTTTTTTAAATTTTAAATTTATTGTGGGGAAGGCCGACCATGGGATGGACACTTCCAAATATGACTCAGACGAGACAAAACTCAGTACCAGGTGAGGCACCCCAGAGAAGCGATGCTATCTCTTGTTGCCAGCGGGAACGCCACTTATGGGAAGGGGAGGGAACGTGTGTAGGGGCGTAGCCACTATTGAGCACGTGTGGAGGAAGGGGTCTGATTTGATGAACCAGACTGGGAACCAGGAGGAGACCAGCTGCCGGCGACGTGGTGGGAGATATCCAAACATCCACGCTTGAAAGTGATCCACCAAATGAGACCGGAATCTGTGGACAGCTTCAGGGAGGGTGGGGATGGATCCGGCGATGGCATCCAAGACAATTGTGTGGATAGTCCACATGGCGATTGCAACCACCAGAGCACGAAGGGAGGGTGTGAGGGGGAGGCCATTGATGAAGCAAACATATCTCTTGACAGACTGAAGGGATGTGTTTGATCCTGGCCTAGCAGACGTTGGACTTCGCGCCATATTACTTTAGAGGTGGGGCACTTCTCCAGGCGGTGAAACAGCGTTCCATACTGGCCACACATGACACAGGATGAGTGTAAAGCATTAGAGCGCTCAGCTGTACGATACACCCGCCTCAGGCAGCGCCACACATGGGAGCGGACTTGAGGCTGCAACAGAGGATGGTGTGCGTATTTCCAGATAGTCTTTTGGGTCTCAGTGGAATAAGGGATGTCCATCATGTCCAGGTAGTCCACCCTGGATAGGACTTGGGGTCGAATGGGGATCACGCCATTATGGATGGGTAGCCCTGTACCTCTTGTGTGAACTGAGGAGAGGGGCGGCCTCTTTGGGTTGTATGTCCACTAATACAAATTCTCCACTCTGCGCTTCGCATGGAGAGTAGGATTCGTTTGTAGTGGGTTTTGGTCCCGTGAGGACCTGTGGCTGATGTGTGTGATGCGAGGTATTTCATCAGGGAGTGGGGGTTTGATGGATTGTTGAGGCCCAAGGCTCAGGAGAAGTTGGAGCGGGCCGCGCGGGACCAGTGTTGGGATGGGAGTGTAGGATCAGTGACAGCCGCAATCCAGGTGCCTAGGATCTTGGCGGCATGGGCTTTGAAGTCAAGTAGGCCCATGCCACCATGATGATGAGGGCCAAACATGACCTCTAGCCGTACTGGTGGAGGGCGGCCTGACCAAAGCCAACCTTGTAGCAAAGCATACAGGGATTTGAAGAAGCTTGGGGAGAAGGGGATGGCGTGGGCTCCAAACCAGACTTTGGATAGGAGCATAGAGTTGGCAAGAACAACCCTGCCAGTGAGAGTAGTAGGGTGGGCTCTGAGAGAGGCGATTCACTTCGTCACGTTGTCCAGTACATGGCCCTCCATTACTGCTGATGCGTATCCTCCTGCCTCCAACCACACGCCCAGATGGCGTACCAGTCCTATGGTAGGTCGCGGCACAAGGGGAGCACCAGTGGAGCGGTGTGTTTTGAGTTAGTAAGGCGTGGACTTGGGCGAGCAGCTGGGCTGGGTTGGGAACTACTTGCTGGGGCCCAGCAGTTCTGAAACTGACCAAGGAGGATGATTTCAGTTTTGGAGGCGTTCAGTGCCGCGTTGCTTACCCGGGAATATTCCTGGATGAGGGCTTCAAGCACGCGTGCATCTTTATTATTAGACACCCCTACCACGCAATCATCTGCAAATGCCATCATCTTGACTGGGGTTTGGCCTGGCACATGGACCCCAGTGAGTTGGGCATTCACATTTCGCAGTAGTGGGTCAAGGCTGAAGTTGTATAAGAGTGGGCTCAGGGGGTCCCCTTGTCGCAGGCCCCTTTGAGGATGGACTACTTCCGTTAGGAAACCTGGGCCGCGCACAGCCATTGTTGCAGATTCCGTGAGCAGCATCACCCAGTTAATGAAGTGGGGAGGTAGGCGGAATTGTTGGAGGCAGGCCCTAAGGTATTCCCAGTTTACTCTATCATAGGCCTTTTGTTGGTCCAAGAATACGAGTGCCCCAGAGGCTGTGGACTGACACAATTTAGCCACAGAGTGCACGTTATCCCAAATCGACCTTCTGGGGATGAAACTGAATTGTTCTGGAGAGATGGTGGCAGATGCTACAGTCCCTAAACGGTTAGCCATGAATTTTGTTAAAATTTTGGTGTCTGTGTTTGTTAGGGAAATGGGGCGCCAGTTGGCTAAGTCTAGCCTATCCCCTTTCTTGAAGAGTGTGACTGTAAAAGCCTCATGTCCTCCTGGTAGGAGGCGCATTTCCAACAGGCTTTGGTTGAGTGAGGCTAGCAGCAATGGGGATATGTATTTAAAATATTTTTGTAGAACTCATATGGAATGCCATCTGGGCCTGGGCATTTTTGGCTTGGCGCACCGCGAATATTAGTCCATAATTCGTTTGGAGTAATTAAATTCATTATTTCTGGGTATCGGAAAATGGTGCAGATATGAGCTCTGTCAAGAAATTCCGCCATTTCGGCTGGCTGAATTGGTTCAGCTCAGTATAACTTGGAGTAATATTTTTGCATTTCGATTGCCACTTTGGCTGGTGTGTCCACAATAGAATTATCTGATCTTTGCACCTGTGTGCAGGCCACGCTCTGGCGTGGTGCAAAAAATTTTTTTGAAGAAGTATGCGGTGCACTTGTCGCCTTTAGTGATGCATGTGGCCCTGTATTAGACACAAACCTGATGTTTGTGTTGCCTTTCAAGTGCATTGAGGTGGGCTGCTGCCTCCGCCCACTTCTGGCCCTATGCAGGGCTATATCCTGAGGCTGGAATGTTGGACTCCAAGTGGGCCAATTCCGCCAGCACGCGCGATATAACTGCCGATGTGGCTTGTGAGCGTCTGGATGAGAGATGGCGATAGTGGCGGATGGTGTCTTTTTTGAAAGTTGCCCATGTGGAAATGGGGTCCGCACAAAACGGTGCAACAAACGATTTTGCCAAAGTTGCCTCTTCTACCCATGTGGAAAATCCTGGCAACGCAAGCTCTGGGGGCGGATTTTGCACCAATGTGGGGCCTTTGCAACTGTGATGGGTAAGTGGTATGTTATTGAGACCAGTTGGTGGTCAGAGAATTCCATTTTTGTTGTTTTGAGGTGGGAGATGTGGGGTTGGAATTTCGCCGGTGCTAGAATAAGGTCAATGCGGGTCATGGACCTTAATTGGCCGTTGTGGATGTGGGGACGCGTTATGTTTTCAAGCAGTGGGGCATGTCACGGCAGCGCATCCATTAACCCAAGGGTGGCTTTTAGAACGCGTAGTTCTACATGACCCTGTGGGGCGTGGGGTGAGGGCAGCCACCAGTCCGTTGGTGAGGTTAGCCAACAGTTCATGTCACCAATTAGGAAAGAATTGGGGGTAGCGGGAGGGATTTGAATGACAAGAAAAATTCCTGATGCTCTTGTGCACCATTTGGGGCGTAAATGTTGACAATTGTGTGTGCAACATCAGCCCATGAGAAGGTGACAACGAGCACTCAGTCATTTAGGAATGTTTCTGAAGATGTAAATTTGAAAAAATTGTTTTTCCAAATTAGCACCCCACAGTGCTTTGACCAAAAGGATAGGGATGGTAGGAGCATTATTTTCCAAGCATCCTCAGAACCTCGTGGACAGTGGGTTTCCTGGATGGCCAGGATATTCACGGGTAAATTATTTTGTAAAAAACTCAGTTTCCTAGCCCGGGATGGGGAGGCCTTGAGTCCGGTGATATTCAGCATCCCTAGAGTGAAGGTTTCCCCCATCGCACCTTAGGTGCGAGGGGGTGGGCCCCCTGGCCCACCAGCCTCTTCCAGGTCCCCACAGGCTTTCACAGCAGCGCAGGTATTAGCAGCAACGCTATTGGGGTTTTTGTTAATTTTAGTGGAAAGAGTCATGTTGGCTTTGGCCTTCGCTTTTTGTTTTCCTGACGTCGGACGAATTTTTTGTGGTGCGGATAAGTTTGGTGCACCGTCGAGTGGGGCAAAAAAAATTTTTTGGTTGGGATAGGTCCCAAGTCAGTTTCAACTGGGGCTTGGGTGTAGCAATTGGGTGAGATCGAATCTCCCATCAGATCCTCGGATTGAGTGGCCCGTTTGGCTTGGGCCTCCCAATCTGATTGGGTGATGGATTCCCGAGTTGCTTCTGCCGCAAAGGTCTCCATGTCCTCCTGGCGTTGTGAGTGTGGGATGGTGGTGGTGACCTTGGCCGCTTCCTTGGCCGCGGTCCTATGGGCCTGCTTAGCCTTCTTCCACTCCTGCGGGGAGATGGGCTTTACCAATAGGTAGCAGCCTTGTGCTCCCCACGGGAAAGCCTCTTTGGTGCTTGCGGTTGGTTCGTAGTGCGCCTCTCCGCTGGCCATGGCCGCCGAGGGGTGCTCTTGGAATGTAACGCCCTCTTTAATGGGGCACGCGTGTGCCTTATGGCCAAATGCGTCACAGTGGGTGCAAATGGGGGGCGCGCTGTCCACGGTTACCCAGAATAGGTGGGTGGTGTGCCCTGCGATGTCAATAAAGGTGGAGTGCGGGATCTGGGTTAAGTCCTTCGCAATCTCCTCAGTTGGGGTCAGAACTGCGATGGCTTTGCCGGTGCACAGGTGTGGCATCAGCGTGAAATGTTGCATTTTGAAAGATTGTATTTCGCCATATATGGCGAGACTATCTTTCAGGTGTTGCTCCAAAATGTCACGTTTTACCGTAGTAGGCAAAAAGTCAAATGGGAGGAAAATTTGGTTTGATTTTGTCTATCTGGTGCATTTAGTTTCGATGACCCATTGCCCTTCAGGAGGTCAACCACTACGCGCACCACTGCAGCCTCGTCTGCTGCTATTTTGCTTTCAAAACCTAGGTCCAGCCAACTGCATGACATGGAGTGAAGTGCAACGTACACCGCGGTCGGGAAAATTTTGTGTACATCTTCACAAAATTTCTCCCATTGGGCCATTTTTTGGTTGTCCAGATACACACGGACTCCGAATTCCACCGACAAAAGTGGCTGGGAATGTGGCATATTGATGTACTGGTTGCATCGTGCTTGCCACGCGAGTATCTCTGGGGAAATTGTGACCGCCGGTTTTTTTAGATTTTTTTCTATTCCGCCGGATTCTCTGGGGCGTTTTCAAATGTTAGAGGCCGCGGGCCTTCCGCCTGCTCCTCTTGCCTTGCTTGCCCAACTGCTCCCAGACATGGGCGCAGACTAATCCCCTCTATGAGATTATCAAACTAGATTTAGTCTTGAATTGAATGGGTTGCAAAAGTGTTTGCAACGAGAAAGAAAAGTTTTTAAGCTTTTTTAAGCTGTTTTTTGTTATAAACCATATTTTTCTGATAGTTAGGATTCCACCAAGAATCCGCCAAGGTCTTTTTGCTTTGGGTACTTATATCATTAATAACAATAATATTATTTGAGGATCAGGCGGGTGATGGGCCAATCATGGTAGCAGATTTGATGGCACCTGTACCTTCAACATTCTTTTTCTTAAGTTGATAAGATGATTGTCCAACAACCGTGTTGTCAGAAAGGTAGGCCACGCCTCATCCAGTTGGATTCTCCCTCTTTGTTTCAGATCTTTCAGTCTTTAACAAAATAAATTGACGTTATTTAAGGTTTCCCACCAGAGACTCACGAGGCTTACCTTGTGGATGGGGCGCCAGAGTGGGAAGTGGAGGAGATAGTAGTCTATCGCCAATAAAAAATAAGGCTTGAGTACCTGGTACCTTGGAAGGGATCTGATGCAGTGGAAAACAGTTAGGTACCAGCGCGCAACTGTGCACATGTCCAAGACCTGATTGATGTTTTCCACAAGCGGTTTCCACATGCCGCTGGATTTCAGTCAAAGCAAACCGTTGCCACTATGAATTGGCCCAAGCCCACAGAAACTTTTACTTGGAGAAAGCCCCTGGAGGGGGGTAGAGCCCAAAAAGAATGAGAGGGTAATGTCATGGCTTGAGGATGACATGATAATGGGGACAAACACCAAGGATAAAGCCGCATGTTAGGAGTACAAGAGGCTGAAGTTGGAAGGCCTCCTAACCTCAAACATACCTTGTACCATCGCTGAGTTAAGGCGAGGTATGCCCATGTTAGTCCTGGGGATGGAGAGAAATTTGGCCCTGTATTAAAGCAGGTGCATTAAAATGAACAGCTTTGAGATAAAAAAGGACAGTTTGATTCAAATTCTCAGTGAACAAAGTCTCAGAACCTGTTCATATTTCAAGATTTCCAGCTCAGGTCAGTCTTACCTACAATTGATAACCCAATTCTGGTTAATTACCAAGTATAGCATACTGCCTGATGGAAGCATGCACTTATTGGTGACCTCGGCTTAGCACCAATTCCTTCAATCAATTATTCCCCCAAATTTCCTTAAATTTGTTTTCTTAAGACCAATCTCTCTCATTGGTTGACTTTCTCTCTAATAATAATCATTCGTTGGTATACATTTACCTTATGTATTTTGGGCGAGCCTGTACGCAGGCCTCTTCTAGGAGGTATTATGTCACGGTAATTACTTGATTTCCACAACCATAACTCTCACCTCTGGTGCACCACTGGGCCGTCCTGGTTCCCTCCAACCCAGGACGCTTTTGCACTCCAGCCCAGAGCACCGCTTGGGTATAAACCTCAATTTGGGGCTCACTCCATCTTGGTTGTTAGTATATTTTTGGTTCTTTTATCTATCATCAAACACCATTGCCCTAAGTATTATAGCTCAAGCACCCTCTGTGGGGCTCTATTAACTTTACTATTTATGACTAGTTCCCTGGCGTTGGTCTGTGCACCACCCGCTGGGAACAGGAAAGTTATAAACTATTCTTACATTGAGGTCATCTGTTTGATGGCTCCACTTTGCCAGCTTTAGCTATAGGCCTAGTTTGTCAATGACCAACCCCATATTTCGAGTTTCATGAAAGAAGTTACACTTCCGGACCTTAATTTTAAGATCAGCTTTGGCGTGCTGGCGAAACACTTCTTCCAAATGGGCCAGATGATTTGAAAACGTTCTAGAAAAAATGTTTATATCATTAAGTACTATAACGAAGTAGATTCTTAAATTGCCAATATTCTGTCCATAGCCTGTTGAAGGTTGTAAGAGTTACACAGCCCCTGCAGCTTCTGAGTGTGTTGATACAGGCCCTAGATAGTTATCATCGCGTACATTTCCTGCTCCTCATTGGGTATCTTAATCTGCAAGTATCCAGAAATTTAATCCAAGGTGGAGAAATTTTGGCACTGCCCAAGCGACCTGGCACACCATCAATCTGAGGTAAAGGATAAGAATCTTTTTTGATAATATTGATGAGCTTTCTTTATCTATTACTATTTGGTTAGAACCATAATGCTTATTAATAATCAGCACTGGAGAGGCCCATGGACTCTTGGAGGGCAACAACATACCATATTGGACCAGCTGGTTAATGTAAGTCCTGGAGACCAGCACCTGCAACTAAATAGGGAATAACACCCCTTCCAGAAAAAAGGGGTCACAAGGGCCAAGTGGACCCTCTGTCACAATTGAGAAACTTATGCCACATGATAGACAAGCGCTGGGTGACTTCCCTTCCCCCATGGATACCCCATTCCAACCTCTTCCCCCTCCTCAACCCTAATAAGTTTGATATAGGGAGTCTTCATAAAGATTGCGCACACCAGAGGGCATGGACAGGCCCCTGGGACCCCCACTTCCAGGAAAACTATGTCATAATTTTGGGAAAACAGCATTTACCAACATTGAAGCCCGGCCTGCAAATCCAGCCTGGGGGAGCAGGTCCTGACTGGCTGGCACTGGAATCAGATCAGGGTATGACTCAGACCTCAAACCAGGTACCAAACGACTTGGACCAATTTCCCCAATGCTCTGGAATGGATCCAGGATATTCAGATTATGCGAATAGTCCAATTGAGAGTTCAGTTTGAGCTGCAAACAACTCAATCCAAGAGACCAAGCCTCCTGGGACAAATCTGGAACATCTGAATTATACAAACAGGCTGACTCAGATGATCAGGACCCAGATAGGTAGCATCGAATTGATTTGGTCCCAGGAATGTGGGAAAGCTTGCAAAAGTTTTTTTGTTTTCTGCTGAAATCTCAAGAATCACCCTACCCTCCTCCATACTAGCCAAACGAATCCCATCACCAAACCCTGAACACCCAATACATGATACCTTCCACATGCAATTTATCCAGTACATAAGGCAACTGCCCTGCTCAGGGGCAGATGTCAGTTCACTCTCTTATCTTCTGCGCTTTATGCTTAATAAAATTTGAATTCCCAGTACAGCTTGCCACAGCCTCCATCCGCCTTACTTATTTACTAAAATTTCTCCAATCAATCTGAAAAAGTGAGCCATCATCCAAGTTCTTATACCAATTTATGCCAACTGGATCATCTGGTTGCCCAACTCCACCAAGTGGTGGCAGATCATAAGTGCAATAATCTGCCTCACCCCCAACAATGAACCTGCTGTTTCATTTGGTACTGCACATCCATTTAACAAGAACCCTCTCATCCATTCTGCTGCTGAGTTCTCCAAAACTGCTCCCCAATTGGAGCAGCACCAGAGCGGCCCTGTCCTGCCACTTATGGACTCAGGGTCCACAACCGCCTCATCCATCAATGGCTCAGCCCACCTGTGGGACCTGGGGCGCCCCCTCCAGGGGAAAGCTCAGTCTCAACCCCCTTGGGGGTCACATTTCACCTCCGTTCTCATCTCCAATCACGTGGTAACCCCTGTGCCATCTCTTGCCAGTGTGCAAGTTCTTCTATTAAAATCCGAAGGCCAGCAACTGTAACCCTGGAGAAGTCATTATCCTCCCTGCCTCTTCTGCCCTTTGGGGTTGCCCCTGCAAAACTCACGGTTGCCCCCATTGCAACCGTTTGGTTTGCCTTGGGGCCTTTGGTACATTGATGAACTTTTACTTTCCTCAAATCCCCAATAGAACTCCACACTTACTAGTCACCCAGACCGCTATGCCTATGGCATTCTGGGATTTCCACTGGGTGCTCACGCACCCTGACTTGGAGCCCAGTATAGTTCTTATTAGCTGAATCGATGACATAAAGAACTGACCAGTAATCTCAGCCTTCTCTGCTTTCCTCGCTGGCACTGGCGAAGTTTTGGCCTACGTTCTCACTCTAAACGTGCTCTCCCTCTGTGACCTGGTTTTCTCCTGCTGGTTGGTGGCCTCGTCCATCCGGGCTTGCCAAGAGTTTCTGCTAATTTAGTCCCCACACCGCTGAAATCCAGCAAATAGTGTCACTCCATCAGTTAACATGATAGGGATGGAGGTCCCCCTGTCCCTTCTGATGAGGTGGCCGATCAAATCCTGGGCGTCCTGGAAGAACTCCAGGTGCGCTTTACTGCTGATGGTGGAAAATCCCTGCTTCCCTCAGATGCCCAGCAGAGTGTGGCTCTCCTCAACGCCCTGGATGAGGATGCCCATCGTTGGGTCAAGGGAGTGCTACGCTCTGCTGATAAGTCTGACAACCCCACCCCCTTGCTGGCACTGGTCACTTCAGTGGTCCAGGACCCCAAGTCAAGACTGGTCACCTTCTCCGTTTGCTTACCTTGTGACAGACAGCCATGGACTTACCCTCCCTGATCAAAGCCTTTGTGGTCCTGGCTCCCACTGTACCCATCCCTGCTGAAATTGACATCTCCGCATTTTGAGCTGCCTTTAACCCCACCACAGCTGCCCATGCATCTTGGGACCCCCTCCCCAGATCATTATAGATTTCATTCTCTGTGGCCCGTGTAATTGGGGACAGGCCCTTTCACATCCCCATGTGTGCTGTCGCAGCTCTCAAGGTACCATGTACCACACTTCCCCCTGCCAGTAGTCACAGTCAAGAGAAGTGTCCCCCTGGACTTGCCGCCCTTTGCCCCCCCTCAGTAGCCACCTCAGGTACCTCCCCCCAGGGAACCCTTGCCTGTAGCACCTCTTGCCCCATCCCAGATCAGGAGGCTGGGCCATTGGGTCCCCAGTGCTCAGAGTCTGCTTGGCTTGGCACCATCATTCCATGGGTTGACCCCGCCTCCACCCTGAAAAGAGTGGAGCAGGTGTACACATCAACCTTCGCCTACCCATTTGGGACAACGAGGTAGTGAAGACCCCTCACCAGTTACACTACGCCCCTGGGCCTCTGGGCCAATCTCTCTTGATGATGGGTCATGCCCCCCTCAGCTGCTCTCTCTCTTGCTCATCCCAATAAAGAGGATCAAGAGTACTTCCTGTTCCCTATTTCCTTTCCCTCTAAGTCAGTCTAAATCACAGTGCAAGCCTTTCTTGACACTGGAGCAGTGGGTAACTTTATTGACCTTGGTATGGCACAGTCCTTGGATCTGGTGAAGGAGGAAGCTTCATCTATCCTGGGAGCCTCATCAGAGACCATGAAGTCCTACCATATCCAATGCCCATTGCAATTCTCCATTCATGACTTTGGGTTTAGCGACCACTTCTCAGCTTTCAGGATTTGCTCTACCCGGTAATTTTGGGAGTGGTCTGGTGGTGCTGCCAGCAAGTTCACATTAATCTTGCCAACAACTCCCTGTTCTTCACAAGTCTCAAGTTAAATGGAGTGTTTTCCTTGCTAAAACTCTTCCCTGGGCACATCTATCAGCTCCTTCTCCCCACCTGATCCCACCCTAGTCGACCTCCCTTCAGACTTTCCCTCCTTCCTTGCCCCATATAAGGACATCTTTGACATGTCACTGGCATCCAAGTTCCATTCACACTCTGAATATGATTTGACATTCCAACTGATGGTCGATCTAGCTAAAATCAACTTCCCACTCTACCCCTACATAGAGGAAGTGATAAGGCTTTGGGCATTTGGATGGACGAAATGTTGGAGAAGGGGTGGCTCATTAAAAAGACTTCCCCTGTCGCCTCTCTCATAGTTTTCGCTAGGAAAGCAGATGGATCTCTGTGACCCTGTGTCAACTATGGCCACCTCAACAACATTACTATCCCTGACCCATACCCCTTACCCTTAGAACAAAATCATTGACCAAGCCATCTCCAAGTCCCACATCTTATCAAAGTTGGACTTGGTGAACGCCTTTAATCAGGTGAGGGTGGCGAGGGGAAAGGAGTGGCTCACAGCCATCTGCACTCGCTGGGGTCTTTTCCAGTTCAGGATGATGCCTTTTGGCCTGAAGAATGCGCCAGCCACCTTTCAACGCCTCATTGATGATGTGCTGGGGGATTTGCACTTCTCATGCGCTGTGGCCTACATTGATGAGATTTTGGTCCACTCTCCCACCCCAGAGCAACACACCAAGGATCTAGAAGCAGTAGTGGCAGCCCTCAACAAGGCAGGGCTCTTCATGAAACCCTCCAAGTGTGACTTCTTCAGGGACAAGGTTACCTTCTTAGGTAATCTTGTTATGAAGGATGGCTATGCATAACCCCATGCAAGCTTGAGACTATCCAGTCTTGGCCCACCCCAACTACACAAAAACAACTCCGCAGCTTCCCTGGAACCGTCACCTTATTGAAGAAATTTTACTCAACTCTCACCCAACTGTTAGCACCCCTGCACCCCCTCACTAGGAAAAATGCTGCTTTCAAGTGGTCTCCCAAGTGCCAGCAGGCCCTTGAGTCTATCAAGGTGGTCTTCTTCACAGACCTAGTCCTCCAGCATGATGATACTTTCCGCCCCTTTATAGTAGCCTGCGATGCCTTGTCAGTGGTTATGGGTGCTGTGCTGTTACAGGAGCATGAGGGAGCCGAACACCTGGTGGCCTATTACTCCCATAATTTCACCGCAACAGAAAAAGCGTGGCCAATATATGTCAAGGAGCTAGCGGCTGTGGCGTGGTCACTCACCCACTGGCAATATCTCCTGCAGGGTGCCCAACATGAAATCACCGTTTGGACAGACCATAAGGCTTTACTCTACTACTGCAAATCCCAGAAGCTAGGGCATCGGCAAACTTGCACATATTGGGATCTATGCGGGTTCCAATTTAGATATGAATTTATAAAAAGTCCCTGAACATTTTTCTGGACATGCTCAGCTGAAATACCTCCCTGTCTCCTAATTGGGGGAAGATCTGCTAGACCTTACAACTGTAGTTCCCCCTTCCCAAATCCTCTCATTGGCACCCTCTACAGTAGCCTTTGCTGACATTGACCCTGATGCTCCACTCCTCCTTTATGTCCTCACCTCCCAAACATGTTGCCATGAAGGAATAGAGCTTTTTTCTGACTTGAAGTCCATGAGCCGCAAGAAAGCTCCATATACTTTCTCAGGATGGAACAATCTGGTTCTGAAATCGGTTTGGGTTCCCCCTCCCTAAATAGCCATGGTATTGAGGAACATCATGTCCCCCAGACGTTTGGTCACCCTGCGTCAAAAAGTGTGAAGATCTCATAAAGAAAATTTACAATTGGCCAGGGTCCTCAAAGGACATTCCAACCTGGATCTCCCATTGTGTCACCTACGCCCAGGAAAAATTGGATTGTTATGGGAAGAAAGGACTGCTACACCCTTTGCAGCAGGCTGAGGGCCCATGGACCTTGTTATGAAATCGGCAGTATTTAAGAGATATGAAGTAGGATTTTACACAGGGTTCGACTCACTGAGCAATTAGGACCAACAATGTGATTGTCATATTTAAAACAACAGAATAAATTTTAAATAAATGTAGCACTTTCTCCCACACTCTCTTTTATTTAATATAATAAATACAGTGGATTCTCGATGTTCTTATAACTCTAAACTAATTAACAACCTTCTTCTCTTGATCATCTCATCTAGCCTATATTGTAGCAACTTTGGATGCTACCGCTTCTATGTCTTAGTAATTTAATTCGCCATATCATATTGGTTCCATCAATTCTTTATTTATTAATTTCCCAATTGCCTAATCTGAGATGATTTCCCAACAACCCAATATCGCCTCATTTTGAGGTGCTCAAATTACCATTACTCATATCAAATCTTGGCAGATTCCATCCATTCCACCATAACGACCTAGGGCTTATTGTCCAGTCATATCGGAATCATGACAGACCTCAGTTTTAGTGGAATTCATCATGGAGCTCCCACCTTTCTGTGGCTCAAGTGTGATCATGGTAGTCATAGACCGATTTATTAAGTTTGCACTCTTCATCTCCTGCCTCTCTTCTATTACTGCGGTGAAGACTGCAAATTGATTTGTCAACCATGTCTTTGGCATGTTTGGTCTCCCAAGGAGATAGTGAGTGACAGGGACCCCCAGTTCACTGCTTGGTTCTAGGAAGAGTTGCTAACCCTCCTCAGCATCAAGCCCTGTAGATCCACTGCCTACCACCCCCAGTCTGATGGGCGGACTGAATTGGTGAACCAGGCACTGGAGCAGTACCTGCGCTGTTATTCGAAGGCCTCACAAGACACCTGGGCCAAGGATCTGCCCTTAGCACAGTTTGCATACAACAATTCCCCCACTTTTTGACCAACTTCTCCCCCTTTGAGGCTACTCTGGGGTATAACCCTCTTTCCAAATAGGCCCCCAACTCTCCTCAGCAGTTCCCGCTGCCATGGACTGCATAATTTCACTCCATGAGATTCACAACCTGGTCTGCAAACACTTGACAAAGTCCATCAAGGCCTACAAGAAGTTTGCTTATTGAAATTGTTTTCTGGGACATGATATCGAAGTTAGTTCCCTCATCATGTTAGATACCTGCAACCTTCCCCTGAAAGCCTCCACCCATAAGCTAGCAGCCAAATGCTCAGGACCCTTCAAGGTTGAGAAGGATTTGGGCAATGGAGCCTACCGCTTGAGACTGCCTACACACTGAAAGCATCACAACGTCTTCCATACCTCCCTACTAACCCCCATCAATGAGGAAAGGTCAACGTCTAATGGGCTAATTGTCATTGGGGAATCCCAGGAAGTGGAGGTGGAGGCCATTTTGGCTTCCTGGATGTCCCGCCAATCCGTTCAATACTTGGTTGCTTGGAAAGGCTACCCCTCATATGGAACAGCTGGATAAACATGCACAACTGTACAAACTGTAAGGACCTGATAGAGGAACTCCACACTTCACACCCAACAGCCCACTCTCCTCCTCAGAAGATCGCAGCCATCCTGGCCATAAAGCAACCAGAGCAGCACAAGAATTATGCCTTGGTCCATGCCCCAGTGGCGGAATCCTCCCTGTCAAAATAGAAAAGGGTAGTATAGGTCCCGGAGACCAGCCCCTGCAACTGGATAGGGAATAACACCACTTCCAGACAAAAAGGGGTCACGAGGGCCAAGTGGACCCTCTATTGCAGCTGAGCGACTTAGCCCACGTGATATATGAGCGTTGGGTGACTGCCCTTCCCCCCAAGGATACCCCATTCCAACCTCTTCCCCCTCCTCAACCCTAATAAGTTTGATATAGGGAGTCTTCATAGAGATTGCGCACACCAGAGGGAATGGACAGGCCCCTGGGACCCCCACTCCCCAGAAAAACTATGTCATAATTTTTGGAAAACAGCATTTACCAACATTGAAGCCCGGCCTGCAAATTCCAGCCTGGGGGAGCAGGTCCTGACTGGCTGGCACTGGAATCAGATCAGGGTATGACTCAGACCTCAAACCAGGTACCAAATGACTTGGACCAATTGCCCCTAATTCTCTGGAATGGATCCAGAAAGTTCATTTCATGCGAATAGTCCAATTGAGAGTTCATTTTGAGTTGCAAACAACTCAATCCAAGGGACCCTGCCTCCTGGTATGAATCTAAAACGTCCAAACAATAAAAATAGGCTGACTTAGATGACCAGGACCCAGATAGGTAACATCAACTTGATTTGGCCCCAGGAATATGGGAAAGCTTGCAAAAGTTTTTTTTTGTTTTCTGCTGAAATCTCAAAAATCACCCTACCCTCCTCCATACTAGCCAACCAAATCCCATCACCAAACCCTGAACACCCAATCTATGATACCTTCCACATGCAATTTATCCAGTACATAAAGCAACTGCCCTGCTCAGGGGCAGTTGTCAGTTCACTCTCTTATCTTCTGCGCTTTATGCTTAATAAAATTTGAATTCCCTGTACAGCTTGCTGCAGCCTCCATCCGCCTTATTTCTTTACTAAAAATCCACTGATTGATACAACAAAGTGAGCTGTCATCCAAGTTCTTATACTGATGTTTGCCAACTGGATCATCTAGTTGCCCAACTCCACCAAGTGGTGGCAGATTGTAAATGTGATAATCCACCTTGCTCCTGACGATGAACCCACAGTTTCATTCATTACCACACATCTTTTTAATGAGAACATTCCCAGCTTTTCTGCTGCAAGTTCTCTAAGATTGCTCACCTGTTGGAGCAGCAACAGAGCGGCCCTAACCTGCCACTCGCTGACTCAGTGTCTGCAACCACCTCAGCCATCGATGGCTCAGCCCACCTATGGGACCTGGAGTGCCCCCTCCAGGGGAAGCTTGGTCTCAACTCCCCAGGGGTCACATTCCACCTCTGTTCTCATCTCCAATTGCGTGGCAACCCCTGTGCCATCCCTCATTGGCGTGCAAGCACTTCTATTTGAATTCAAAGGCCAGCAACTGCAAACCCTTGAGGAGTCATCATCCTCCTTGCTTCTCCCGCCCTTGGTGATTGCCCCCACAATACCTGCAGTTGCACCCATTGCAATCATTTGGTTTGCCTTGGGGGCCTTTGGTATGTTAATGAACTTTTACTTTTATCACGTCCCCAATAGAACTCCACTCTTACTAGTCACCTGGACTTCTATGTCTATGGCATTCTGGGCTCTTCACTGGTTGCTTGCGCACCCTGACTGAGAGCTCAGTCTAGTTCTTATTAGACAAATCCATGACAGTTAACTTCAGCATTACTAGCATTATCCACCATCTCTGAGCGTTTAATAAGACAAAAACACATGGGTGTATGATTTCTGGTAGCTTTTTGGTGTAAAACATCATGTGAACTTCCAAATCAAAATTGTCTGTTGCAAAAAATACCGCTTTACTTGTCAAAAAGGGCCAAAGATTGGTTTTCTCTTCTTTCATTAATCTAGATAAGATTCCCGTGGTACCAAAGAACAAACAGATTAACCTTTTATCGCCAGGCATGCCAAGTTCCTCAATGGTGCCAAAGTCATAAATGATCTACTTTATCAACTGGCAAATTATGTATATAAGCGATGATTTGGTGTCACTTTATTTTATTAGAATATGAATATATGGTGGTTAATGATACAAGAACTTTGCCATGGTTAGGCAGAATATTTCATGGTGCAGCAACAAGCTCAAGATTAGAGCGACAAAATAGTACCTATATTTCATCTTTGAATCTTTGGGGAGGCTCTAGGTTAATCTCAGTACCCATAATATTTTGGTTTCCCGCTGAAATAGTTAGATTTTGATTAGTCCTTAGAGGATTTCCTTTCAACTCTATAGCTTAAGTAGGCAATTGCAAAGTGCAGACCTAATTCCATTGATGTCGCTTTGGTACTATACTATCCTTATATGCGAGGTTAATAACCTCTAGTTTTATGGAATAGATCCCTCAATTTCTATTTTAATACACCAGAAGGTGTTGACCAAATATTTCTAGAGTATTGGCATCAAAATCAGCCTTAACCCCATTAGTCCTCATAAAAGAGGTGTTAACAAGAAAGTCATAACTTTGAATAGATAACACAATAGTGAGAGCTGATACTATTAGTGAACCAACCCTCAGCAGCAGTGCACTTTATGCTATTAATTAAGTAATCATTTAAGACACCACGTTAATTTAAAATTTGTAATGGTCAATATCATGCGCTAAACCAAGTTCTTTTCAAAAATTTATTGGATATGATACAATCAGTGCCCACTGTCCATGATAGCACTTACTTTGAGCTTAAAACAGTAATATTATTATATGTGCATTCAGCCATGTATGAATCCACTTCATTAACTGTGTTAACATCCTGAACTTCCTTTTACCATAAATATGAATATAAGTCGGCACACAAATGTGAGCTTTTTTTAAAGTATCAAAAGATAGGCCCATTGAGACCCCATCTAACTTGAGAATATTCCCTGAGGGGACATGAAGCTCTTTCTGTTTCGATTCTGAATGTAAGGCTTCACTACTGCTTCTGGCGTCAACTCAACCTCACGTTCCTATTGGACAGCGTGTAGTAAATGCCACTATATCATCCGCTAATACTTATTACAACGCCAAAGGCGGGGCATCCAAAATGGATAAGGTCTTAACAGAACCTTGTTTTAAAGATCTACATCAACTGGGCTTTTCATAGAAGAGGAAGAGGTAGAAAATCTCTGTTCTACTCCATCATCTCTCTTCCCAGGTCCTCCTTCTTCCCCCTGAATTCACTAAATTAACCTTGGGTTTTATAAAGAATATTATATAAGCAATTGGCATTGTTCCACAACTTCTTGCAAAAATATCAGGTAACCTGATCAATGTCAGGGATGTGAGAACAAGGGCCATAAGGCAGAACTAATCTGAATTTGGTGAGGGGACTAGATTGGAAGTGTTGCAGAGCTTCCAGTAATTTGCGTTAAGAGCCTAAAGTGTGTAGCGCAGAAGCGTAGATAATTTAACATGTGGGTAATATTATTCTCCTTGTTTAACTATGGGTTATCAGCACAAAACAGCCATTTGTAAGGTTCCTAGGCGTGATGAAGTGCATTTTGTGCATCAACCCCATTTAAAAACTTGGCTCTGAATAACACTTGAGTCTTATATAAAATGCATTTAGCAAACAGTAGTACCAGATTATTCCTTTTTTAATGAAATTTTGAGAAAAAACGTTTTCTGCGTTGTCATCCAATCCACTCCGCCAAGATCTTTCACCAGTAGATCTATGTCATTATGGTAGCTCATATTAGCTTCCTGTAGTTTGGGCATTACTAATTACTGATTAAAAAGTCTAAGGAGTTCATCAATGTAGCCATTTTAATAGAATAAGAGGCACCACCCATACTTAGTTAAAATAAAGCAGTCAAGTTGTGTACATTACCACTTTTGTCAAATTTAGGTATATTAAGGGATTAAATGGAACCTGGATCATTGTACAAGGGCACAGAGGTCAAGACAATTTCTTTTAAACTCTGGTCTATCATAATGAGGAGCAAGTCTAAAAAAACTTTGAACTGCTGGAAAAGATGGAGACAAAGGATTGACTGAAGTTTCATCACACATGCAATGTTTATCAATACCAAGAGAACTATAAATTAAGCATAGAGAGAGGTGATTTGCAACAGAGTTAAATTATCAACCCAGAAAAATGGTGGCGTTACCATAAACTTCTGTTCACCCAGTTTGAACTTCTGGTTAGCAAAAAGTTGTGATACAAACTCCTGGATCTCATGTCCTTGAAGATGACTAAAGTATGTAAGCAGCTAATCTCTTTTTTAAAATCAAATAGGGAGCAAGTAGGGTTATTCAAGCTCCGCTCAAAGACATCAAGGTGGAGTTATGTTCTACAAAGCAGCTAAGAGATCAGAAACGCGGGAATTCTGAGATAATAAACCATTCAATACTTAGACCATTTTAAAACTCATGTCTTTGCTATGGAGAAAAGTAGGTGTACCAAATTTATGCAGTCCCGTTGGAGCAGCCGCGTTAAAGTCCATTGGAAGTGGCGGCGTAGCAGGAGGAATACTCTTATAAATATTTAAAAGATGGAACAGATACAGGGTATAATGGTTGCCCCTGTAGTGAGCACCTAATGCTGATATCAGTGCAGCGGCGTCATATCCCAATAGCACAGGTTTACTAACTTCTTAACAATGTATTGTATAAAGGTATTGTACTGGAGGTAAAAAAGGAAAAAGACCTTATTTATTGCAATATGCTTTTACTAATATTAAGGGAAGAAGAACACTGTAGTATAAAGTACTAATCGTGGCATCAGCGTGTTGCTTAACAATCTTTTCTACCTTTTGTGTTATTCTTTACCATCAACTGATAAAAAAAGATCCCCTACTCAATGGAAATTCCCTCATGATATGCTCAAATTATCCCTCATTCTTATTGGCGCAGTTATTTGGCAGCAGAAAAGCACTAAAGAATTTTTTGATAATAGCATGATGGGGAAATACATGGCCACTAAGCCAGCAACTTTGGGGTAATTTATAATACTCATATTTGGGCTACTAGAGTAAGATGTTGAAATATAGTATAAAGATAATAATGATAAGACTATTGAACAACTATTTTTACACCAGTGTGGCGTAACATAATAAAGAATAAATAATCAAAGTGGTACAAAAACCAGGCTTATTGGCCACAGTTACCAAAATTCTAAGTTATAAAGCTGTACCAACAGTAAGTAAGGATCAAATCTTCCAGCATATTTATTAATATCCTATGGATAAAGCCAAAGCATGGCCCATGGGACCATGTACATTTGAGCAACAACATATTTAATAAATATTCGCAAAAAAATTAAATTAAGTAAATAGTAAAATAGAGAAACTTTATTTCCACTCAACATCGCTTTTGAGCAATTTTGAAAGAAACAGTTGATTTTCTATCACTGCCTCACTGCATCAATTTCCGAATTTATGCCCTTTATCCAAAACCTGCTGCCCCAGTGTGGGGCAGCAATGCTTCACCCACTAGTGTTTATCTCTCAAGCAGGCAAACACTTGTGGACTGGCTCATCCAGTCTGCCAAATACATCTGGCTGCTATGTCCAACCAAGTGACTTAGCACTCCACCTCACATGAGTCCACCCCACCTACCACATCCCTTAACCCTACTTTATCCAATATCTGCTTTTGCCTCCATATCAAGTACATACATCTCTTCCAATATTCTGAAAAAGCAACAATTGAGCTGGAAACTGCCACCTTTGCACCAGAAGTATTTATAGACTTCTGCCATTACAAGGGCTATTTTGATATTGGATTCACCACCAAAGAGGATGCAGCCGCTGCAGCAGCTACGCCCTTTTTTATTTAACTGAGATAAGCCTACCAGGGGACGGACATTACTGAACTAAAACTAAAAATCATAAGAAAAAATAACAATTCAAACAAAACGCCCAAAATGGATGGATCAATTGAATCAGATTTAACAAAATATCAACCAGGTGGGCAGCGAATACTGCTATCCCTCCATGGTGGATGGGGAGGGGGATCAGGGGGCTCATCTTCAGCCGCATCCATGTCATTCTAGAGTAGGGTGCGTGTTAAGGCAGATAGTAAGGGTGTGGGGCATTGGCAGCATAGGGTTTGATTCCTTGATGACTAGAACTTCCGAATAGTTGCCAGCCATGATTATACCAACACTGTATTTGCCCAAAGCGTCTTCAGCTTTGAGGTGGGCATCTGGGAATTTAATGAACGTGGCAATGTTGGTTCAGGTTATTTTTTAGGATTCCGTGCTACTGTTATCACGTTCTGGATGGCTTCAGTGAAGTTTTTGTGTAAAATTTTCATGTTGATCTTACTTTGTGCAGTAATATTTATGGGGGATGATGGGAGGTGGAAATCCTCCTGTGAGCGCAGCCACAGTTTTTGTGGCAGCTTTGCAAAGTGGATGGCAATCTGGTGTGGTGGCTGCTTCTACTGCAAGCTGGTGGTCTCTGTAGAACAGTTTGGCATTAGGTTGTGGGACATATTTCTGAGGTGAAAATTTTGCATCCCATTCTGTGTTACAGAGCCGCTCAAGTTGCAGTGTCAGTTTTTTAATGACATTACCAAATCCGTTGATTTCATCCAATAATTCCCATGGATTTTGGTTGAATTGGATTGGGGAATCAGCATATGGTTGAGGTTTTTTTGATTCATTTATGGATGCATGAGATTGAACTGGGATCCAATCCAATGTTTGGTTGGATGAATTATTTGTGGCATTGGGGCAAGGTGGGTGCTGATTGGTTGCTGTAGGTGCAGCTGCAGCATCAGGCATTGGAGAAGGGGAAGGTAGGATTGTACCCCATGTTGGAGTTGGCGCGGGGTGGGCGGCAGATTGGTGGGCGTTGGGCAAACTTTTGGCATCAGTGGAAGTTTCTGAGTATGGGCATTTACATTTTTAGTGGTCTAACTCGAAACAGGATGGACAAATCGTCCATCCTCCCTCAACGCGGGCCCAGAACGGATGGTTGGGGGCAGATGGGATGGTGGAACAAGGGGGAATTGCCAAAGAAATTTTTGTAAATTCAGGGCTGATCGTGGCATACACCCAAGGCCCAGTGAGGCGTGTGGCCCCATTTGGGACCACAAATTGTAAGATGGAGTTGGCGCCATAGGCTGCCAAACCTTCCATCAGCTCCTGGTGGAGCACTTCAGGGTGGAGGTGGGTGGGCAAATCAGTGAAATGGACCACCAAGGTGGTGCCTGCTGGGATCCAGATCCGAGTTGTTGGGAGGGGAATATTGTTAAGAATTAATGGTACCATTGCTGCAGTGACTGCATCAGCTTCACAGGGGAAGCCAAGATCAAAGTACCTCTTATAGGGGCGGAAGTCAATAAAAAAGGCTATTGTCATCACCGCCTGAGCCATTTTGATAATGGCTTGGTCGTTGAAGGGGAAGAATTTCCCATATTCAACCCTAAGGCCAAAATGCATGTTGCTCCGGGGGAGCACCAGGGGGCAGCAGGGCACCGCTTGGGTTCAGGTAAGATGGGCATCAAGATCCTTGGTAGGGACGAAATACCAAGGGTTTGGAATGACTGGGCGAGCCAGTACAAGTGCATTTTCTTGTCAGACAGAAACTGGAGGGGGAGTTTCGCCGCTGCCCCTCACTGGGACAGTTGGCGGGGGATCTGATGACATTGGAGTAAGACTTCAGTGTGCAATTAAGTGTTTGCTTTTAATTTACCAAAATTAACTTGCTTGTAAAGTTATGCCAAGCAGAGAGAGAGCAGCAGATACGCCCTTAATATACAAAAACACCCCCATTAAAACCACCCAAACACGTCTCCCAGATGATACCATACTCGTGGTAACCTTTGCAAACCTCCCTTCACACCTTCCCCCTCAAACACTTTATGAGGAGTTGCTTTCAGGGCTGTCTACTTATGGCAAAGACCCTATCCATTCAATTATTGTCTCAAGTGGTGCTTAGCGCCTCGCAGCACCTCAGGTAATGGCCACCATTACCCCCTCATCAGCTGAACATTGCCCAGCACATCCCACCGCGTGCCTATATCCCATCTGCACCCAACCATTTCTTTTGGGCTTGGATTAACAAAGGTTGCACAATTTTCCCCCTCTTCCATGAGCAGGACCATACAAAAAAACATGTCAATACAATTTTGAACCCTGCAACCTTGTCCAACTCCACCCATGAGGCCACACCAACAGCATACAAGTGTGGATTTTGGCTGCCCCACCCCCCATGTTGTGCGCTCAATGAATCAGCAGCAAAATCTAGCAACCTAAATCCAAACTGGCCGGTTTACACCCATGCTAACCAATCAGGAGCAGGTTTGGACCCATATTTAATCCAAAAATTTCTCACATCAAAGCTTACCCAAACACAGCCACCTATCAATGAATCAATTCAGGTTAATTAAAATCCCTAGGGCTTATTGGATGATGTGACCAAATCTGGTGAACTTGTTCCACCACCGGGTGATCCAATTGATTTATAACCTTATCTAAATTTAAACTTTCAACTTTCTCTCTTGTTGCAAACACTTTTGCAACAAAATTCAATTCAAGTCTGATAAAGTTTGATAATATCACCAATGAGATTATTTGGTGCCCATATCAGGGAGCAGTAAGGGCAAGTAAAGTTAAGGGCACAGGTGTTGGCCCCACATCAACCAAATTTTGTGAATGCCCCGGAGAGTCTGGCGGAATAGATAAAGTTAATAAAAAACTGGCGGTTACCATTTACCCTGAAATTTTGGCCTGGCAAGCGCGCTGAAAACAGTTCATCAATACCCTACACACCCAACCACTTTCATTGGTGGAACATGGAGTGCATGTTTTCCTGTATATTCAGCAAATGGCGCTCTGGGAAATGTTCTGTGGAGATGTACAATTACATTTCCTGAACGCGATGTATGTAGCACCTCACTCTATGCCACGTGGTTGGCTGGATCTTGGCTTTGAAACAAAAGAAGTGGCGGATGAAGCCGCAAAGGTGCGAGTAGTTGTGGACCTCCCAGACAGTCAGTGGGTAGTCAAAATAAAACGCACCCAATGGACTAAGTTGAATAAAATTTTTGTGACTTTTAGCTTCCTACTCACAATGGTCCAATGCACCGTGCTTGAGCACTACCTGAAGGCTGGGCTTGACATTTATGGAGAAATACAATTCTTCAAAATGCAGCGCTTTATGCTGATGCCAAACCTGTGCACAGGTAAAGCGATTGTGGTTATCACCCCATCCAAGGGGATAGCGGAGTATTTGACCTAAATCCCACACACTGCTTTTTTCATAATCAATGGGCAGAATTCCCACCCTTTCCAGGTCACCATGGATAGTGCGCCCCCCATCTGCGCATTCTGTCACGCTTTCAGCCCCAAGGCCCACACCTGCCCTATCAAAGAGGGCGTTGCTCATCAAGAACTTATCTTAGATGCAATGGGTGGAGCAGAAACCCATTATGAACCAGCATTAGACACCAAAAAAGCTTTCCCATGGGGAGCGCAAGGCTGTTACAATCTTATAAAGCCAGTGTCCCCACAGGAGCGGAAAAAGGCCAAACAGGCTCGCAAGGTGGCGGCCAAGGAGGTGGCCAAGACCGCATCTGCCATCCCGCCAGCCCAACTCTAGGAGGACGTTGAGACTTTCACAGAGGAAGCAGCTCGCGAATCTCTCAACCAATCAGATTAGGAAGTTTAAGCTGATTGGGCCGCCCAAGCTGAAATCCCAATGGCTGAATTGGTTTCACCTGACCAATGCGCCCAAGCCTCAATTGGGCCCAAGTTGCTCACTGGCGGTCCAGCCAGAATTCCACCTCCAAGCGATGGTGCACCAAAAATTCACACACCGCAAAAAACTCAACCCACAGCAGGGAAAAAAGAGAAGGCAAATGCCAATGTGAACCCCACTGCTAAAGCTAAACTATACCGACTTATACTCTATAGCATCACATACCTGAGGCGCCACCAAGCGCTGTGAAGAAAATGAGAAGGCTGAAGGGCTCAGGTGCCCTTCCCCTCGCACCTAAGGTGCAATGGGGGGAGCCTTTAATTTAGGGACGTTGAACATCTCTGGATTTAAGGCCTCTCCATCCCGGGCTAGGAAACTGAGTTTTTTACAAAATAATTTACCCGTGGACATCCTGGCCATTCAGGAATCCCACTGCCCACGCGGTTCTGAGGAAACATGGAAATCCATGATCCTCCCTTCCCTTTCCTTCTGTTCTGAGCACTGTGGGGTGCTTGTTCAAGTGAACAATTATTTTTAATTTATTAATCAAAGTCCTACTAGATGGCCACATCCTTATTGTCACCTTTTCATGAGACAATGAAGTACATGCTATTGTCAGAATTTACACCCCATCCTGTGTGCGTGCATGTCAGGAATTTTCTTGGCAGTAAATTCCCTTCCACTACCCACTAACCCGTTCATTGTCGGAGATATGAACTGCTGGATGCACATCCACAGACCGCTAGCCCTCGTCAACTACACCCTCACAGGAACACATTAAGCTTTACATTCTCAAGTCCACCCTAGGGTTGTATGATACCTTGCCGCACCATGCTCCGCTACTCAAGAACATGTTGCGCCCCTACATACACAACGGCCAGTTGAGGTCCATGACCTGCATTGACCTTATCCTTGCACCGCTCAAATTTAATTCTTAAATTTCCCCCTCCGCCATGACCAAAATTGTTTTCTGACCACAGGATGGTATTGATCTCCTTCTGCTTATCTGACCCAGCAGCCCAGGCGCTATTTTGGTGCAAACTTTGCCCTGCCAAAGTTGCGTCGCCAAGATTTTCCTCATGAATGGAATCCATGACCTCAGCTCCAGAGTTTGTCACACCGTTATGTGAAGATCAATTTCCACCTGAGCAACCTTCAATGAGTGCACAATCCACCAGGACCGCCACCTCTCCTCCTGCTGCTCACAGGCTGCCTCGGCAATCATTTTGTGCACACTGGCAGAATCGGACCACCTGGAGTCCAACGTCCCCGCTGTAGACTACATCCTGGCTTGGGGTCGCAAGTGGGAAGATGTGGCCACCCACCTCAACGCACTGATGAGGCAACACAAGCATCGAGTTTGTGTTCCCTTCAAAGCTAAGCATATTACAGCGGGTGACACGTGCTCCACTTACTTTCTTCAAAAAATTTTTGCACCCCGCTAGAGTTTGGCCTGCACACAGGTGCAAAGGCCACACCAGTCCATCACGGATATGCTGGCCAATGTGGCGATCAAAATACAAAACTATTACTCCAAACTGTATTGATCTGATCCTATTCAGCCAGCTGAAATGGCAGATTTTCTCAAAAGCGCACACATCTGCATCATTTACTGATTCCTGGAGTTGATGAATTTGATTACTCAAGATGAACTCTGGGCCGCTGTTTGTGGTGCACCGCATAGGAAATGTCCAGGGTCAGACGGCATCCCTTATGAGTTCTATAAGAAGTATTTCAGAGATTTGTCCTCCTTGTTGCTTGCCTCTCTGAACCAATGCCTTCTGGAAACGCGCCTCCTGCCTGGAGGGCAAGAGGCCTTCACAATTACTTTATACAAAATTAGGATGATTTGGACTTTGCCAACTGGCGCCTAATCTCTCTCACTAACACTGGCACAAAAAATCTTTACTAAAATTCTGGCTAACCGACTAGGGGTTGCTGCATCTGCTTCCATTTCCCCTGAACAATTCAGCTTCATACCAAAAAGGTCGATTTGGGACAATATCCAGACCATAGCTAAGTCTGTTAGTCCACGGCCTCTGGATCACTTGTATTCTTAGACCATCAGAAGGCCCATGATAGAGTCAGCTGGGAATACCTCAGAGCCTGCCTCCACAAGTTCTGCCTCCCCCTTACTTCATCAATTGGGTGATGTTGCTAACGGAATCTGCCACAATGGCTGTACGTGGCCCTGGCTTTCTCACGGATGTAGTCCGCCCTCAAAGGGGCCTACGCCAAGGGGACCCTCTTATCCCACTCTTGCATAACTTCAGCCTTGACCCACTCCCTAGAAATTTGAATGCCCGCCTTACTGAGGTCCATGTGCAAGGCCAAGCCCCAGTAAAGTTGTTGGCGTTTGCTGATGATTTTGTGGTTGGGGTGTCTAACAATCATGATGCACGCGCACTTGAAGAAACTATCCAGGTTTACTCCAGGGTAAGTAATGCTGCACTCAACGCCTCCAAAACCGAAATTATTCTCCTTGGTTGGTATCAAGCCCGCTGGGCCCCAGCGCCCTGTTTCCTACCCACCTCGTCAGCTAGCGCACGAGCTTTCTTACCCTGCCCACCCCACACCGCCCCGCTTGTGCTCCCCTTTGTGCCAGCCCCACCGTTGGCCCTGTCCGCCATTTAGGGGTGTGGCTGAGGGGCAGGAGGGTACGCCTCATCAGCAATGGAAAACCATATCCTGGACAACGTGACAAAATGCATAGCTTCCCTCAAAGCCCATAAGTCCTCCCTTATAGGCAGGGTAGTTCTTGCTAACTTTATGCTCCTCTCTAAAGTTTGATTTGGGGCCCACGCCATCGATTTTTCCCCATGTTTCTTCACGTCGCTGTACGCCCTTCTGCAAGGCTGGTTTGGTTGGGCTTCCCACCGCTAGTGCGCCTGGATGTCATTTTTGGTCCTCGCCATAGTGGTGGTATGGGCCTGCTCGACTTTAAGGCCCATGCTGCCAAAATCCTTGGCACCTGGATCGCTGCCGTTACTAACCCTACACTTTCTGCCCAGCACTGGTCCCACGCGGCCCACTCCAACTTCTCCCGCATCCTGGGCCTCACCAATCCTTCCCACCCCAACTCTTTGCTAAAGTGCCTGGCTTCACATCCTACTGCATTGGGCCTACATGGGACGTCGCCCCACTTCAAAAGGATCCTCCTCTCCATGCGGAGCGCTGAGCGGAGAATTCGCATATGTGGGCATGCCACCCAGAGGGGATGCCCCTCTCCTTGGTTCACCCATGAGGTACAAGGGCTTCCCATTATGAACGGATTGATACCCATGAGACCCCCTACCATGGCCATAGTGGACTACCTGGACATGATGGACATCCCCTACCCCCTTGAAACCCAGAAAGCCATTTGGAAATATGACCACAACCCTCTCCTGCAGCCACAATTTGTTCCCATGTGTGGCGCTGCTTGAGATGGATATACCATACTGCCAACCGCTCTAACGCTTTGCACTTTTTCCTGTGTCATGTGTGGCCAGTATGGAACGCTGGTTCACCGCCTGGAAGAGTACCCTCCATCTAAAGCGATATGGCGTGAGGTGCAACGTCTGTTTCGCTAGTATCAGGCACAGCCTTTCAGACTATATAAGGACATGTTTTCTTTATCCATGGCCTCCCCCTCCCGCCCTCCCACTGTGCCTTGGTGGTCGCAAAGCTATGTGGACTATCCACACGGTAGTTTTGGATGCCATCTCTGGCTCCACCCCCACCCTCTGAGAGGCTGTACGCCATTTCTGGTTGCACTTAGAAGACCACTTTCAAGCGTGGATATTTGGATACCTTCCACCACATCACCGCCAGTTGGTCTCCTCCTGGTTCCCGGTTTGGTTCATCATCTCTGACTCCTTCCTTCACATGTGCTCAATTGTGGCGCAAGCCCTGCACACGTTACCCCCCTTCCTTCCCTTGGCGTTCCCGCTGGCAACAGGAGTTAGCTTTTACTTCTCTGGTGTGTCCTCCTCTCACTGATGTCTGCTTAGTTGTTTAGTGTTTATTCAGAAGTGTCTGTCCCCTGGTCAGCCTTCCCCATAATAAATTTAAATTTAAATTTAAATTTAGACTTTCATGCCCCAGACCCGCCCAACAAAAATGTCCCCAAACCCAATGCTACACATTTCCATAACGACCACTAGCTTGCTGAGGTTGCAGTGACCTCACCCAGAAATCTCTATCTTCACAAGCTGTGGCAAAATCTTTCGCTGAATTTAGAAAAATGGCTGATATCCCCCTTGTTCCCACACCAACCTTCCTCCTATTGTAAAAGAGGAAATCACACGCCTCTTTGAAACTGCCACCACTGCTGTCAAACATTTTGCTGCATTGGCAGATTTCCCCATCCACACATGTCACCAGAGCCAACAATGCAAAATTAGCCCAACTTCCCAATGCCAACATCCAATTTGAACAACATGTTGTTGAATTCATAGAGGCTTTCATCCAGGCCCAAATTGTTGATCCTAACAACTATCTACTTCACCTCGACCCTCATCCCACATATGCCCTAAACCCCTTGCTATCAGCATTAATCTGCTTCTTCCATGAAGAATCCAATGATGATGATCCACCTGATCGCCCATCCCCCTCCGCCATGTTAAGATAAGCGGCTCGCCACTGTGCCACCTGGCAGGTTGTTTTCTCGTTTCTTTTGTGTTTCTTGCTGCTTGATAAAGGTCAGGCGGTTCATGTTTTTTAGTTGGTTTAGTTTTGGAGTTTCTGTTTTGGTATTGTTCTTCCCCTGTCCAGATTGCCTCAGATAAATAAAAAAAAGATAGTAAAATAGACTGATGTTTGGACAACAAAATTACAAAAGGGCCATCATCTATTGCTGAAGTACTTTTCAAATAAGTCCAATAGTAACAACTTATTTTTTATAGTAGTGCTGTACCTTAAGTAAACCAGAACTGATACTTTAGATTGAAGTTAAATTATGCCTGAGCAGCTAATAATAATTGAAAAAAACTTATCCAAGTTTCTCAAATAAACACACTGACCTGATATTGTTAATCAAACTTTAAAGCAACCTAATGCTATAGATGAAACTCTGACAACCCCATCCCAAAGACCCTTAGAACCAACTTGGACATACTTGGCCCTCACTTGAAATTGGTCTAGGGTATGGTTAATATCAGGGAAAGGCGACCAACTTGATCCCTTTGAACTTGTTAAAATACTCCTTGCCCTTAAAATTAGTATCTACATTAATGTCATGTTACATGACATTACCATCCAACTTATGAGGTCCACCTCCGTTCCAGGTGCATCAGCCAAGAATATGTTTTTGCAAGCAGGAGCAAGTTTCATGGCGGTGACTGAGGGGTAGCTTTGGTCGTGCAGCATTATTAAAGTACTTGTAGAATATAGCAAGGTCTTGCGCATGAGCACAACTATGTACTGGAACCCAGATTTTTTCTGTGGCTTTATAATTAGTTCATGGTACTAGGTATTCAAGCTTTCTTTTTTACATAATGGGAAGTCACAATTATCTCCACTTACCATTCAGGTTCCTCATTTGTGAGATATGACTCAGGAGTCTCAGAAAGGTGATCCTTAATCAATTCAGTCTATTCTTTTGTGATTTATGGTATATATGCATAACTTTGGAGTAAAATACATCTGAGAGGAAGTATTAACCAACTTTTTATCAACGCGGTAAGACTATCATTTTTTGCCCCAGTTTCTTGCACATCTGTAATATAGGGATATTCTTGGCATCAAATTCCACAAGGTCTCACTCTTTGTAATCAGGTCTTACTCTTTTCTAACCATCATAGTTATCCTTGTAGACCTTCATGGCAGCCTTCAAGTTTTTGTTGACCTCCAGATGTACCTTCTTGATAAACTTAGATAATTCACCACAGCTTCCATCTTGATACCACAGTTGGTAAACTGCTAAACATGGGATTAAAGCCATAATTTTCAAGGAATCGAGAACATTCAATGTAAAAATGCTGGGCGTTGTTGTAGATAAATTGCGCCAAGGGGAGGTGGGAGGTCTAATCTGAATGATAAGATACCATATAACAACAAAATTTGTTCCAAACACAGGTTCAACCATCCTTTCTGCCCATCTGATTGTGAGCAGAAACCAGTAGAACGACATGTATGAATTTTAGGAGGTTTTCACAACACACCCAAAATGTGGACTTGTACTGAGGTCTATGGTCAGAAAATAATCCCCTGATGTATTCCATTGGTTGATAAAACATGGGAAACAAATAATGTAACTATCTGTGCCGTTGTTACTGTGGTGTGACATGGAGTGAAAATAATCAAATTTAATGAACCAATCCACCCCATGATAGCATTAAACCTGTCAGAGTTTAGTAGTTCCACAATTTTATCAACAAAATGGTAGTCCTTTATCCTTCTGCTCTCTTTACTGGTACCAACAGGCTAGTAAAGAGTTGAAAATTTGTATCATTTTGTTGCAAACAAGGCACTCCTTTGTATTCTGAGCAACCTATGCCGAGATTTCCTTCCCATTTATTAGATAGAATATAAGCTCAAAAGTTTTCTACATCCCAAGTTGCTTCAATTTATACCATCATGGTGTTACTTGATTATTTTTATGTGTAGTAGCCCTTTGGGATCCCATTAGCGTCTTTCAAACCATATCATGTTGTCTTTTATATGATCTCCTTTGTTATAATCTCTAATTTAAATTGCGTTTAGCAAGAAATAATGTATTTCAGTAGATAAAGATTTACAAAGGGGGACCTTTCTGAATATACAATACTCCTCAAGATTCTACAGAAGAGTGAGAACTGGAATGCACTCAGTGGAGGAGGGGTGTTAGGATTCCAGCGTTCAAAGGAATGATTGAATTCTTTTGGGCATGAACTAGAACCCATATGAGCTTTCACATTCCACAAAAAATTGCTAGTCTCAAGGGGTTGGAAATAGGTGCGTTGTCAGGTTGCTGTAAAGGCTCCAACTTGAGTAGATTGTTACCCATATGCCATATAACTTAATAAATTAACTAAAAGGACATGTTCTTAATCATTTGTTTATTAGACTATAAGGGAAACTTAATAAAATATAACTTAATACCCTACCATTAATAGGGCTCTGGGTCTTATATTTAGATGTAATAGCTGCTAAGATGACCATGGTAGTAGGGTTCAATTTCTAAATTTAAATCCTAAAATTGCAGTTTCAAACATTAATTTCACCTAGGAGGTGGAAGGCGAGTCAGTAAGGGCGTATGGCTACCAACCTGAAGGTTGCAGGTTCAATTTCCGCCCTTCACACATCGATTGGGGTGCCAGCCAAAGGAAGCTATTGGTGGTTAGTAGGTCTAATAACACGAAAACTTTACCCATGACGTAACCAGAAAAATTTGAGTCCCGATCTGGAGTTGAAAAACTTTCTTTGCCAGAGTTGACCCTGTTCAGGTTTCATGTCATTTCTTTCTTTTGGTAATGCCTGTCCCCTGGTCAGCTTGCCTCGGTTAAATAAAACATTAATTTCACCTCAAAAGTATCAGTTGACTTACACTCTATTTTTTTTAGTACTAGATGGTCCCAACCCAAGGGGGGATTCATCAATGTTTATTGAATTACGCCTGGGCTCCTAAGAGCCTGAGGCGAGGAAGGAGGGAGGAGGCATCTAGAAAGGGAGGAGGGTTTGCGCGCCAGAGCCGTGCTGCAGTGACAACTGAGCGGGGGAGGGTTGGCGACATAGTGCAGACCTTCAGGGCCATCTCAAAGTGTACCTGAAAGTGGGTGATCATGTGTGGAAGGGTCCACACCTGCTGGTCAAAGGCAGCACGAATGAAGGAGTTATGGATGGTCCAGATGGCTGTGGCATAAGCGAGGACACGGAGGGGTCAGTGGCAACCAGGCAATGTCTGCTCAAACATGAGATCTTGCACAGGGTGTTCAGACCAGGGCTGAGCATGGAGGAGAGCGCGGGCCTTTGGCCAAAATGCGGCGACACCTGGACAGGTGAAAAAATGATGGAGGTGGGAGTCAATAGGCTCCACACAGCGGGGGCAGCTTCGGTGCTGGAAGGTAGGGCCAGTCCGGTCCCCTGTCCTGTATGAACAGTGGAGCACCCTCCATAAGGTGTTGGACACCTTTGCTGACAGGATGGGGTGATAGACGTCCTTCCACAATTCCTTAAGGTCAAATCTCACGGAGGGAGGGAGGAGCTCAAGGAGTCTTGGGCGGATGGGAGGACGATCTTGGGGGTTGAGGCGAGTTGTGACAACTTGTCCATTGTGCACAATTGCATGGCGACGTGGGCTGAGGCCAGGGCCTTCCCTTCTGTATGGGAAGGCATGGTGGATCCGCGCGCCTACTCGTTTCAGGGCAAGGAGAGCCTGGTTCCAGTAGGGGGATGAGGATGGTTTTAGGCGATGGCCTGGGTGGTTTGTGAGCCACTCCCCTAATGAGGTCAGAGATGCTCTAGGAAGACCCAGAGCTGCTGACACTGACTGGCGGAGGGCGGGCGCCCATTGGGGCATGGGGGTCGCGTCCCAGCAGACAATCGGCCATAGGAACTTCAGGAATATTGTGGTGGCGTGGGATCGCGTGTCCAGAAGCCCTAGGCCCCCTTCATTGCAGGGTCGGGCAATGGTTGAGAGGGCCAATGGTGGATGGTTTGAGCCCCAGATCCAACAGCGGAGGAGTACATTGAGCCGCGTATAAAAGGCATCTGTGAATGGGCAGACGTGCGCTAGGAACCAGACTTTGGAGAGAAGGAACACATTGGCCATCAGAGCTCGACCCTGAGGGTGATGTGCCGCCGGTTCCAGCTGGCAATCCTGAAGTTAACTGCTGCAAGGAGCAAGTCCTCATTGTCTTTTAGCGCAACTCCTTGTTGGTTGGTGAGAACGCCCAGGTGACGGAAGGTACCGCGCTCAGGTTCAATACCAAATGGTGGGGGAAGGTGGGGGAGCCGACCTGTACAACTGTTGTCTTGGAGGTGTTGACCATGGCGTTGGACGCCTTGGTGTACCTCTCAATGGTCACAGCAGCGAGGGCAACATCCCCAGGGCAGCCAAATGCAATGGCAGTGTCATCTGCAAATGCCATGGTGCGTGTGGGGGCTTTACCTGGGACCAGAATCCCTGTTAGCTTGTCCTGTAAGGAGGCCAAGAGGGGGTCAAGGGTGATGTTAAAAAGGATAGGGCTCAGGGGGTCCCCTTGCCGGAGACCTTGTCCAACTGGTACTGCCACTGTAAAACCCATTGGCGCCAGGACTCTGGTGTGGAGCTGGTCATAGAGCGTTGATATCCAGCGCCTAGCTGCGGGTGGGAGATGGAAGCGGGCCAGGGAAGCATCAATATACTTCCAGGCTACCCGATCATATGCTTTCTCCATATCCAGGAGAGCCACAAAGCCATTCACCTTACGAGAGTTAGCAGTCAAAGTCACGTGAAGGTCATTATAGTTGTCCCATAACGACCTCCCCGGAATAAAACCGTGCTGGGATGGGGAGAGGCGAGGTGACACCCATTTGGTGATGCGGTTGGCCAGAAGCTTCGTGATAAGCTTGTGGTCTGTGTTGATCAACGCTATGGGGCGCCAGTTCGCCAGGTTCTCACGGTCTGACTTCTTGTGAATGAGGGTCGTGATTGAGCCTCTGGAGTCGGGGAGGACCTCGCCATTCACCAAGAGTGCAGCGAAGAGGTCGCGGAGGGTTCTGGCTATCACTGCAGGTTCCAGAAGATACACCTCAAAGGGTATTCCATCTGGGCCTGGGGCTTTAAGCCGTGGGGATTTCAGAAGGGTTTCCATCACCTCCTGGATGGAAATAGGCGCCAGTAGAGCCTCATCAGCCCGTGGGTCAATGGGCGGCTCTGGAGCCCGCCACAGGAAGTCTTGGATGTCCGATGGGTCCACCTGGGTGGCATGGAAGAGGCTGGAGTAGAAGCGGTGTAGTTCCTGCGTGATTTCCTCCTTGTCTGAAGTGGTTGTAGTGCCAATCTTCAGTGCAGTAATATCCTGCGCTGTTGACCGGGCTTTCTGTTTCTGAAAGAAGAAGCGGGTGGGGCGTTCCCATTGAGCATAGTAACGAGATGTTGTAAAGTTTGCTGCCCGTTCTTCCTGCAGTGTGAGCTCCAAGCGGAGTGCTTCCTGCGCCGCTTCCCAGTCTTCCAACCATCTGGGAGAGGGCGAAGGCTGGCAGTTTCTCTCTAGATGTCTGATTCTGGCTTCCGCCCTTTTGACTCTGGCGCGAGCTGCAGTAGTCTGGGCTTTGGCACCGTTGTAAGCAACGCGGGTGATGCCCTCCTTGGTCACCGCCCATTTAGCCTTGTGGTCAAGCAGGTGGGGTGGGGGGAGGTGAGAGTCTCCCGGATGGTCATAGACAGCTTCTCCTTAGTGAAGGGGTTGTTGAGAAGAGCTGGGGCAACCCTAGGCCAGAACCTACGCGACGGTCTAAGTGTGGTGGTGAGGACAACGGTGAGTGACCTGTGATCACTCAGATGGTTGTCACGAGAGATGGGAGAGGAGACACGGCCAATTAGCAGGGGCCAATCAGTGCCATATCTATGAGTGACACTGACTAGAAAGCTCCTCCATCATACTGGATCCTAGTCATGCAACTTAGGCCAGACGCGGAGGGTGGAAGCGCATCTATATTGCCACTCAGGCGAAGGAAATCCTGGAGGCGACTTGATCCAGGGCGTTCCTTTGCTGCAGAGGGTAAGAGTCACGGACGCGACTTATGGTTGTGTTGAAATCTCCTAAGAGGACTGTATTCCGTGGGAGATTGAGTTGGAGGAGCTCTTCCAAGAGCCGATTTTGCTCCTGACCTGCATTAGGCAGGTAGATGCTTGCAGCGAAGAAGGAGAAGTCAGGAGTGGTGAGTTTGGCCAGTATGAGGCGGCCACCTAGATATTGTGAAAAAGAATGGGTTTTAACCCGGGGATTTAAAACAATAAGGGCGGCATGGTTTGTCCAGAAGGAGTTGCCTCCAAACTGGTTATTCCATGCAGATTGTTCGTGGGGGAGGATATGGGGCTCCTGGACAGCAGCGATGTCAATTTGTGCTGACCTGAAGTTTCGGAGGAGGCGGGCTCTCCGCTTAAAGTCCCGCAACCCATTTGCGTTGATGGATTGCAGGGCCAGGGTGCTGCCATGGGGACTCATAGCTGTTCCCCTCCATGTCCTGGGGGGTTGCCAGCGCTTAAACCTGCTGCTGTGAGGCGGCTAGTTTTGAGTCCTTTAGCTTGACTATTAGCTGCAATCCGTGAGGAGCGTCGAGGGTTCTGAGGGGAAGGAGAGGGTGGGGGGCGGAGGACCCAGTAAGCCAGCCTAGGATGCTGCCCCCGCTCCGTTGCAGGGGAAGGACCCGAGGGTGCTCAATGGTGACCTCCGCGGTGTCCCCATTTGATGAGTCTGAGTCCATATTCACTTCCTCCAACACTGCAAAGGATCCGCGCGAAATGGACTGTGGGGTTGGGGTAGGACTCTTTGAGGTGGCACTTCTACCGCAGGCCGCGAGTTGCCAGTCCATGCTGGTGGGCATAGCTCCATTGGGAGCTGAGGGTTGATGCGATAAATCGCTGGTGGAGGTTGGTGGGGGTGCCGCGGAGCCCTGAGTGGGGGTGGCTGACGAGGGGCACCCTGTGGGAGATGCCTTGCGCTTGGTGAGAGAGGGAGTTGATTCTGGGAGATTGGAGGGGGTGCCCATTGGAAGGGGGGCATGAGCGCGAAGGTATCCCATACCAATAGTGGGGTTAGCTGTTTCAACTGCTAGGCGTAAGGCCTCAGGGGACAGGTCTTGAACGGGAACCCATTGTGTGGGTTGTGGAATTGCTGCTGCAGCCACGTGGGATCGTTTTTGGCCTGGTTTAGGCCCCTTGGGTGGTGGCTAAGAGGGCTTGTTTTCGAGCTGTGCAGCCACTATACAAGTGTCCAAGGGCGTTACACTATGAACACCGGGGGCGCGCCTGATCAGGGTCGACAAAGAAGATCTCAGGGCATGCCCCAACTACCTCCACACGAGGAATAACTTCAATATTGCGGGATACAGTGGGGGAGGGGATGAATGACGCCCTAGCAGTGCGAGCTCTTTGAGTGGGAGCATAGTAAGAGGGGACGCTAAAGTCCACTGAAAGAACAGACCCAAACTCCATTAAACCACGATGGAGTGCCAGTTTAAGAGACTCAGGATCAACAGTCGTTGGTAGGTTGGAAAAAGTAACCCATGAAATTTTCTCCAGGTGAGAGCGTGTGCGGGAGATGCGAAGAGATCCGCGTGGAATAATGACCTGGAGGGTGGCAGCATGGTCAGCAAGGACAGCTTCAGTGAAGCCCACATCGATGTAGTGGCCCTCCACTGATTCATGGATGGTGCTGTTAATAGGGAATGTCTCCGAAATCGCTGCAAAGTATGAGAAGTAATCCTCTGTATAGAATTCAACAGGGTTATGCCCATAATAAAGGCGAATTGCGTGGGAGAGGGTTGAGCGAGGTAGAGCTTTTTGCGCTCTAGTTTCGGCCCATTTCTTCTTAACATCAGCAATAAACGCCACTTCACGGGGATCAGCTTTGGGTAGCGTTGGTGCCAGAGGTTTTTGCCACGCCCCAGTGGCTCCTTTGGTACGTTTGTGTTTGCTTTGGGCTGCAATTGCAGGTTGAGTGTGAGCTGGTGGTTTGGACAAGTTTGCGGAGTTCCCTTGTTTCTGGAATGTTACAGCAGTTGCTGGCGTCATATTAAATTGAGGGGCGGTTTGTTGGGCCTCGCTAAATTGGGGAGGCCCATCCAGATTGGAATTAACTCCAGCCAGTTGGGAGGGGGAGTTGTTTCATCACTATCCCAATCTATTTGGGTAAATTCAGCCCGAGTATTTGCTGTGATTTCGTGGGCAAAACTCACTGGCTGATTGGTGAATTGGTCGTTTTCAGCATATTGAGATAAAGTGCCGACTTGAGAAGTGCCGATTATGGGGTTTAAATGGGACGGGTGAGATTGAAACAGGTGTGAAGTTCCAAAATCTGAACCATTTAAATCCATTGGGAAGAGTAGATTGTCCCAATTTGGAGCTTAGTGAACCAGAATGTGCGGCTAATCCAACCTTACATCCGAGGGTTTGGGGGCCAGGTGATTGTTGGGCCTAGCTAAATTGGGGAGGCCCATCCAGATTGGAATTAACTCCAGCCAATTGGGAGGAGGGCGATGTTTCATCACCATCCCAATCTATTTGGGTAAATTCAGCCCGAGTATTTGCTGTGATTTTGTGGGCAAAACTCATTGGCTGATTGGTGAATTGGTCGTTTTCAGCATTTTGAGATAAAGTGCCGACTTGAGAAGTGCGCGATTATGGGGTTTAAATGGGACGGGTGAGATTATTACTGGTGTGAAGTTCCAAAATCCGAACCATTTGAATCCTCATTGGGAAGAGTAGATTGTCCCAATTTGGTGCTTAGTGAACCAGAATGTGCGGCTAATCCAACCTTACATCTGAGGATTTGGGGGCCAGGTAGCTGGGTATCGCCCCTCATGGAGGGAGCCGGAAACACAGTGTCAGCAATAATAGATGGGGCTGAATTAGCTGACACAATGGGGGAGGTGAATGTCTGGATGGGCTGAGTTGTATTCAACTGAGCAGACGCCATTAAAACAGCGTGGGTGATGGCCTCCTTGGTTGGAGGGGGCCCAGCGGGTTGGTGGGAGGTAGCGCATGCAGAGCTGTTGGGCGTGCAGGTTGCAGAAGTGCGATCAGGTGAACTGGCGCTAGTTGGAGTAGCTCCAGGTTGGGGGGTGGTGCCTGCTTTCATGGCTGCTGCTTGAGAGCGGGTGATTCTGGTTGACCCTGAGGTGGGTAACCGAGGGTTGCTTTGTTTGGGGGTGGTGCTGGCTCGTTTGACTTGCCTGCGGGTTCTTTTGCGGGGTTTCCGCCATATTTGCTAATAGTTTTCGTAAATCTCTTTAGTGGAGCTAAATTTCAGGCTGAATTGATTTTCGAAAAGCGATGCTTAGCAGAAAGAGATGACTTACACTCTATTCTTGGGTCATTTTCCCCAAATTCCAAGTGTCTGGATTCACTTTTTTGATTTTTGGAAGGGTGTTTAAGTTTGCTCCCTGTTTTCACCCTTTTTTCTCAACTTTTTTTTAAATTGGACTTTTTAGTATATTTTTTGTACAGGTTGGCTTCTGGTAAACCAACTGTTTTTGGCAGAAAATGTGGGACCATGTGTGGAGTTCATAAATTTTCTGAAGTCTTCACAAATTTGTCTTATTTTGCTTAAAAACTCTGTTAAACTTCAAGATTTAAGTGAGCATGGGCTGGGGGTAGATGGGGAAAGGTTTGGGGCAAGCAGGGAGGGCAGAGGCTACCCATTTCTCATCTAGGGTAAGATTTTAGTCAGAAATCTGGGTGAAGGGAAGGGCTTGAGATTTGAACCTTTTTTGGTTCTAAAGGGGTGAAAACCCCTATTCAGCTTAGAGGCTGGTACCAAAGGTCTTGCATCACCCTTTCTTTGGTAGATAGGGCTAACAGTACTTCAGATGCTTTCGCAAGAGCATAATTATTTTGAGGAGTGGGAATTTGTTGGCATCTAGGGTGGCGGACTTAGGTGTGGAAGGTGCAGGAGCATTTAGATTCTCCTTGTTAACATCCTCCAGTAACTCCTGCTATTTAGTACAATTCTTGGATGGGACCCAGCTGTTCTAATATGCTGAATATTCCTTTCATGACACCAGGTAGTACACTTGGCGTTTACCCTGCCTTTCATCCAGCGCTTTTTTATCTCAAATTTGGGGCTCTCTCCACCATGATAGGATCAAACTACACTATTTCTTGCCTTTAAAAGGAGAGATTGAGGAAGCATGCATGAGGTATGGATTTTCCAATGAGGTGACAGTTCTTTGTGAAAAACGCCATTGTTCATTACCTTGTGATAGGAAAGATCATGCCCTTTTGCAAGCTAATTTCTGACATGGTACCTTGAGTAGCAAATTCTTAGTGTTCATCATTAACAAATCTCCTTCTTGATAGTCGTGTGCCTCACATAGTTTTTCTGCAAATTGTTGGTGGCATTGATTGATTTAGTCAGTTGGTTCTGGACTTTTTGGTGGACTTTTTTATTGTGTGTGATGAAGGTATCTGCTGCTGGGATATTACTCCGCATCTGAGGTCCAAAGGTGAAAGCAAAGTTGTTCCAGATTAGCATACATAGGGGACACCCCTTTGGATGAATGTATGGAGTTGTTATATGAAAATTAGACCAAAGGATGGTCCACTGCCCATGTGTCATGAGAGGTAGTTGAGTAGGATTAGAGATAATGCTATAAGGTCTGTTTAGTAAGCTCCTTTTGGCCATCATATTGGGGGTGATAGGCTGTGAATCTGCAAAGCATAATTTTTATCATGTTACTCAAGCCTCTTAAATCATAGTGAAAAACGATGTCCCTTGTCACTGTTTATTTCCTTGGGGATACCAAAAGAAAGGCAAATGCATATGTTAAGCATCTGTACCATGCCCTTAGATGTAGTGGTTGTCAAACAAAGGATAAAGATAGCATTTTTGTAAAGCGATCAATAATTACCATGACTGTGTCATGCTCACAAAGTATTGTTAAACTTACAATGAAGTCTGCTGACAGCGATGCTCATGGTCCTGCCACCTGCTGGAGAGGGTGGGGCAGGCAATTTTATCCTGTCCTATCTGACTTGGACCTGAAACAGATTAATCATTACTCAATCCAGGTGGAAACATCCTTTGTTAGTCCATTCCAATCAAACCTTGCTCTATTATATTGCTACATTTCTTTGCTCCAGAATGCCTCATAGTAGGGGGATCACAATATCTTATGACTCGAAAATGCAGCTTGGAAGGAACACATACTTTATCACGAAAATATATATTACCTATCCTTTTTGGGATATCATTAAGAAGGGGCTGGACCAGCTTCAACCTTCACAAGGAGTTCCTGCCCTTCAGGATATATGGACTGGGTTGCAAAAACAGCATCCAAAAGAGAACTTTTGTTATTAGGGGAAACCAGGGATGAATTTGATGGTTTACCTTCAAATACTGGATAGAATAGCTCTGTGTAGTAACATCCCTCAATAGCTCAACAGAAGTATCAAAAATACTGGGAATGTGGAACCGCGGGATTTGTATTTGGACTTAGATTGGGACCTGTTTTGGATTCAACTTTGATTAGGACCTGGTTTAAGATTTTTATTTGTGTTTTAATTTGAATATATGTTCTAAAATGGGGGATACAACCACAGCAATGGCTGGAAGTGGGGGAGCTATGACCTGCTCAGGAGGAATTGACGTTACTAGTTCAGAGCCTATCTCCAAAGTTGGAACCATTAGTAGATTTTGGCTCAAAAGGCAGGAAAAATATGTGTGTCACACTTGACAAACTCATATTTGAAGGTGAAGCACAGAAATTCACGGTGGTTTCTAGTCTTTCTGTAGACCCAGATTTTTATGTTGAAAACAATAAGTAATTGAATGGTAGTTTGTGCGCATGACCCTTGGATAATTTGCAACCTGTAACAGGTACCGCCAGTGAGTTATAAAAACATAAATCTGTCACCAACTCTTTATCAAAAATAGTCCAAGCGTGCTCTGTAATACTAACCTTCTTTTAGAGTACGCCTTAGCCTTAAGGTGTTCCTGCTCCTCATGTTCTTGCAGGAGTAAAGCATCAACTGAAGTATCAGAGACGTCAAATGCTGCATGAAGGCTTTGACTCATCATCATGATGCAAAATGGGATCAGAAGTGAAGACAGCTTTTATTGCATCAAAATCCTTTTAGTACTCTGATATCTGGACAAATGGGTCATTCTTACCAGCGAGGGTTGAAGTGGTGAGGCCAGCTCCGAAATATTTAATGAGAACTTAAGAAAAATTAATTGAACCTACTAAGCTCCACAGTTGTTTCTGTGCTATTGGAATTAGTCATTAGGGAATGGCCTCCAGCTTAGAAGGAGCACTTGGTTGGTCATCTTTCAGGATTATATTACCAAGGAACTGATTTTTCATCTCTAAATTATTGCATTTTGAAGGTTTAGCAACAAAACCAGCCTTGTGGAGTGCTTCTGTCACTGCCACTAAATCCTTATTGTGATGTTCAGCATTGGAGAGTGGATTAAGATATTGTCCACATAAGCAATAGTGCAAGAGAATCTAAAATCACACAAAGCGTCATCAATTCATTGTTGGAAAACTTCCAGAGTGTTCTTCAACCAAAAGACATGACCTTACACTGGTACAATTTATACCTGTAAGGCCCTTGACTCCAGATATCAGCCTGGATAAGGGTGTGCATCCTTTTAGAACTAAAAAAAGTTCAAATTCTAAGGCCATTCCCCTCACCCAAATCTCAAACCCTGGGCACACCTTTGATGAGAGATGGATGGCCGCCGCCACTCCCTGTTTGCCCATAACTTTTCTCCATCCTCCCTTTCAGGTTTGTTGATTTTTTTGAAGGTTGGGACCTTCAAAGGCTACTCAATTATTAGTCAAATGTAGCTCCAGCGAGAATCTCTCAGCTGCTGTACTCCTAAGGCAATCTTTCAATGTAGGTACATCGTTGATGAAACTCTGTTCACTTTGAACAAGCAGCATCTCTGTATATAACAGGCAGGAAAATCTCTGGTAAAACAACTAGGAAAAAATGAAGGTATATTTATAGATATGAAATAAGGATATTTATAGAGTCATGCAAGACTCAGAATTGCTTAGGATAGACCTGTGAGAGAATTAGGATCAAGTGGGATAATGAGATCTCCTGATCAGCGTGGTAGAATGCAAATGCTTGTTCACTTGATCCTTCCTAATTGCAGCAACAGATTATGGTGACCTCTGAATGGCAAGATCTTTGCCAGTCAAATCATTGCCTTTGTCAAGTAAATCGGCGGATTCAGGAAGGATTTGGGATTCTGAATGCTCTATTGGGAGCTCATTATTCTTATTAATTTTGGTATATTTTGGATTGGAAGAACTCCACTGGTCATATTGTGAATTAGTACACATTTGAATCTCGCCCATATCAGTAAAATTTCCATTATTTCTGACAATGTCCCCTTCAAGATCTTGCCAATGATGGATTTAACTCTCAATAAATCTGGTATGAACTTAATTCATGACAGAGCCTGATTTTATAGAGGCAAATGAATATTCCAGTCCTAATTAATAGATCACTCAATAAGGTCCTGATCATATAGGGTTAAGATTGTATCATGTCCTCCAAGTTAGTGGTGGTAGAACAGGACGAGGTCTCCTAAATAATATTTGGGAAAAATCAGTTTTTGTTAATTGCTTCATTAATACTCTTGTCTAGTTATAGTTACATGGACTTTGTGACTAAAGCTTGTAGAAAAAAAAATTATCAGCCAGCCTTTGCATTGCGAGTTTGGTAGCATAAGACATATAGGTTTCTAATATGTACTGTTAACATGAAAATATAATCAGCTCTCATCAATAAAGGGCTTAAAAAGGGGACATCTTGATATTTGACGGTAACTTAAATGGTATGCTAGTAAAGCCGCTGGCAGGTATTTATTCCATCCTGAAGGGTTGGATTAAGCTATCTCTTGGAGGAAGGCGACTAGCATACCATTCACCTGATCTACAGCCTCATTTACAGTAGGATGGTAGGGTTCAGTAAAAGAGTGAAAGGTGCCCATAAGCAGATTAAGATCAGAGATAACTTGAGAAATGAAATTAATACCATTATCAGAGAGCAGCAACTTTGGACTACTGTGGCGAGTGAAGACTTGTTTTAGTAAGGAGGCGGTTGACATAGAGGTGGGCGAGGCAATGGAGATAGCCTCCACCCATTTCCTAAGTGGTCAACCACTAAGATGATATAGTGATGGCTATAAATCGCCTTAGGCAAGTGGCTAATAACACTGATACTAACTGTGTTTAACAGGGACAAGGTACTTGCAACTTGTGTTGATATATCAGATTTGAAGGCTTCTGGTTGGAGCATGAGAAGAAGTTATCAATGACTTCTTAGATAGCCTTAAGCATCCCATCACAATAACAACATCATTTCAGCCATTATTCAGTCTTTCTTACCGCGCCATGGACTACAGTTGCATGCTCTTCCAGGGCAGATTTTGTTCTGGCGGAAGGTTAGACATACATTAGCAGGACGTTTCAACTTGATTATACAATAGTCCACTATCAACCCAATTATGCTCACCATTTTCTTTAATTGGTGTTGGATCCACAGAGCCTCTCAACTCAAGTCCTCTGGTTTTTTAATAAGTTTTTAGATATGATCCTCATAAGTATAAAGTTTTAGTATGGGAAGCAGGATAGTCCGTTGGAGTTTTGATGCATCATGCCATTATAGTGATTAAATGAGAAATAATAACTCTGCAATTTAAGAGCACATCAGTTCAACTGTCCATCAGGATCTTACATCTGTTGTAGCCACCATAACGAGGCATGGTCTGTCACTATGGTGAAATGGTTCCCATTAAGGAATGGATGAAAGTGTTTGATGGCCGGCAGGACAGTCAGACACTTGCGTTCAGTTATCCTGTAGATTTCTTCTGCCCAATTTAAAGTCTTATTGAAGTAAGCAATGGGGTATCAACTTTATTTATATCAAGCTGAGTCAGAATAGCCCCCACAGCCATGTCTCTAGCATCAGTAAAGAGGATGAAAAGTTTGTCAAACTCAGGGTGCACTAATATAGAAGCGTTAGCAAGGGCCTTTCTTAGAACATCCAAGGACTGCTGTTGGATTTCTTCTGATCGGAATGGGATATAATTTATGAAGTAGATAGGTTAGCGGTTCATAAAGTTCAGAAAATATGGTATTGGTTGTTGGTTATAACAGACCATTCTGAGAAAGTCCTTTATATCACGTAAACTGCTTAGCCAAGTCATATTTTGATAGAGATCACCTTGTCAGATAGTGGTATGATTCCTCTTGGGTAACCTTATGCCTGAGAAACTTCATTTGGGTCTGAAAGAACTGGCATTTAGCAAGCTTCAACTTTATTGAAGCATATCCAAAGATGCTCAAACAACCTTTAGATGAGCTAGATGCTGTTTTGATCCTGGGAGAGTACCGTCACATCATCCAAATAAACCAGAACACATGACATCTTCAAATCCCCAGTAGGTAGTTCATCATTATTTGAAACGTGGCCAGAGAATTTTATAGTCCTTGAGGTATGTGAGTGGGCTCAAAAAACCCTTCGCTCACTATAAGGCGCACTTCTCCTTATACTCTGGCGAAAGCTCAATCTGCAAATACCCAGCGGCGAGATCCATTGCTGAGAAAAACTGAGATCCAAATAAAAGTCATAGTTAATCATCAGTTCAGGGTAGAGGGTAACTGTCAGTGAGTGATGGCATTCAGCCAATGGTAATCCATTATCACCCAGTGCCATCCTTCTTCCTTACAAATGCAATGGTGAGGCCCAGGGACTTTGTGATGGTTTTAGAAAGCTGGCATCCAAGGGTTGCTTTAGTTCTTTTATAACCTGGGCTTCCTCAACCTTATACTTCCAATAGGGTCAAGCGCGGATCAGAGTGGAAACCTTAGTAAGCACCATGTGCTGCACCCCTTTATCATTTCAAAATCTTCTGGCCCCATGAAAAAAAAGCATACTCCTCAATCAAGGTACCCGCCTGTTGCTGTTGCTCAGAGGTGAGGGTTTTACCTATCACTACTTTATCTCAGTCTATTGTAGCACTCTAATCAATGCCTAAGTACAATAATGTTTTACACCCTTGATGGATTCACCTTGATCAAGGGTAGAGTCCTGACATATGCAACTGATTGGTTTTGAGTCATTAGCATCCGTTGAGTTATAAAGCTGTCCAATAAGATAGTTAAAAAACACGGTAAGCTGAATCAGCACCCCAGGACAAGTAAGAGACTTATAAATATTCGAAAGGCTCTCTATGAATCTCTAGTAGATGGTTTGGTGTATGGTGATTTGGAGCCCAGTGTCCATGAGAATTTGTGACTTCAGAGGAATGGTTAGGCGAATAAATTGTATACAAACATATACCTTCCTAGGCTTATTCATTAGGTGGTGGTAATTTTGGCCTTTAGCCCAACTACTCGGTATTCTAAGCGCTTGATATGATTTGGGTGCTCTAGTAAACAACTCCCAGACTTTCTAATACCTTTTTCCTTAGTAATATCCTTAATGACTAAGGGGATGTGGTACCCTAAAATAGTTAAATATAGGTTCATATTGTCAGGGTAAATCCTGACATTAGTGGAATTCCTGAGATTATAGATATTGTCAGTCAGATCAATATGATTTTAAATTTATTGCAGGGAAGGCCGACCATGGGATGGACACTTCCAAAATTGAATCAACTGAGACAACACTTAGTAACATGGAAGGCACCCCAGAGAAGCGATGCTATCTCTTGTTGCCAGCGGGAACGCCACTTATGGGGAAGGGGAGGGAACTCGTGAAGGGGCCGTAGCACAATTGAACACATGTGGAGGAAGGGGTCTGATTTGATGAACCAAACTGAGAACCAGGAGGATACCAGCTGTCAGCGGCGTGGTGGGAGGTATCCAAACATCCACGCTTGAAAGTGGTCCACCAAATGAGACCAGAATCTGTGGACAGCTTCTGTGAGGGTGGGGATGGAGCCAGTGATGGCATCCAAGACAATCGTGTGGATGGTCCACATGGCGATTGCAACCACCAGAGCACGGAGGGAGGGTGGAAGGGGAGGCCATCGATAAAGCAAACATATCTCTTGACAGACTGAAGGGATGTGTTTGATTCTGGCCCAGTAAACGTTAAACTTCGCGCCATATCACTTTAGAGGTAGGACACTTCTCCAGGCGGTGGAACAGCATTCCATACTGGCCACACACGACAGAGGATGAGTGTAAAGCATTAGAGCGCTCAGCTGTACGGTACACCCGCCTCAGGCAGCGCCATGCATGGGAGAGGATTTGAGGCTGCAACAGAGGATGGTGAGCGTATTTCCAGATGGTTTTTTGGGTCTCAATGGAGTGGGATGTCCATCATGCACAAGTAGTCCACCCTGGATAGGACATGGGGCCGTATGGGGATCACGCCATCATGGATGGGTAGCCCCTGTACCTCTTGTGTGAACTGAGGGAGAGGCGGCCTCTTCAGGTTGCATGTCCACTAATACAAATTCTCCACTCAGCGCTCTGCATGGAGAGTAGGATTTGTTTGTAGTGGGCTTTAGTCCTGTGAGGACCTGTAACCGATGGGTGTGAAGCCAGGTATATCATCAGGGAGTGGGGTTCGATGGATTGTTGAGGCCTAAGGCGCGGGAGAAGTTGGAGCAGGCCGCACGGGACCAGGGTTGGGAGGGGAGTGTAGGGGTGGTGATGGCCACAATCCAAGTACCAAAGATCTTGGCCGCATGGGCTCTGAAGTCAAGCAGGCCCATGCCACCATGCTGATGAGGGCCAAACATGACTTCTAACCATACTGGTGGAGGGCGGCCTGACCATAGCCATCCTTGCAGCAAGGCATGCAAGGATTTGATTAAGCTTGGGGAGAAGGGGATGGCGTGGGCTCCAAACCAGACTTTGGAGAGGAGCATAGAGTTGGCCAAAACGACCCTGCCAGTAAGGGAAGTAAGGTGGGCTCTGAGGGAGGCGATGCGCTTCGTCTCGTTGTCTAGAATATGGCTCTCCATTACTGCTGATGCGTATCCGCCTGTCTCCACCCACACGCCCAGATGGCGGACTGGCCCTATGGTAGGGCATGGCACACAAGGGGAGCACCATTGGGGCGGTGTGGGGTGATCTGGGAGGGCGAGCGCATATGTGAGCAGATGGGCTGGGCTGGGCACTGGTTGCAGGGGCCCAGCAGTTTTGAACCAACCAAGGAGGATGATTTCAGTTTTGGAGGCGTTCAGTGCAGTGTTATTACCCGGGAATACTCCTGGATGAGAGCTTCAAGTGCGCGTGCATCTTTATTATTAGACACCTCCACCACACAGTCATCTGCGAACGCCATCATCTTGACTGGGGCTTGGCCTGGCACATGGACCCCAGTGAGTTAGGCATTTGCATTTCGAAGTAGTGGGTCAAGGCTGAAGTTGATAAGAGTGGGCTAAGGGGGGTCCCCTTGTTGCAAGCCACTTTGAGGGTGGACTACTTCCGTCAGGAAGCCAGGACCACATACTGCCATTGTTGCAGATTCCGTGAGCAGCATCACCCAGTTGATGAAGTGAGGGGGTAAGCGGAATTGATGGAGGAAGGCCCTGAGGTATTCCCAGTTTACTCTATCATAGGCCTTCTGTTGGTCTAAGAATGCAAGTGCCCCAGAGGCTGTGGACTGGCACGCGTTGGCCACAGAGTGTACGTTGTCCCAAATTGACCTTCTGGGTATGAAACTGAATTGTTCTTGGGAGATGATGGCAGATGCTACAATCCCTAAACACTTAGCCATGTTTTTGTTAGAATTTTTATATCCGTGTTAGTTTAAGAAATGGGGCGCCAGTTGGCTAAGTCTAGCTTGTCCCCTTTCTTGAAGAGTGTGATGGTAAAGGCCTCTTGTCCTCCTGGCAGGAGGCGCATTTCCAAAAGGCTCTGGTTAAGTGAGGCCAACAGTAGTGGGGATATATATTTGAAGTACTTTTTGTAGAATTTATATGGAATGCCATCTGGGCCTGGGCATTTTCAGTTTGGTGTACCGCGAATGGCTGTCCATAATTTGTTCAGAGTAATCAAATTCATTATTTCTGGGTATTGGGAAATGGTGCGGATGTGGGCTCAGTTGAGAAATTCTGCCACTTCGGCCAGCTGAAATGGATCAGATTGGTATAACTTGGAGTAATACTTTTGTGTTTCAATTGCCACTTTGGCTGGCATATCCACAATGAAATCATCTGATCTTCGCACCTGTGTGCAGGTCATGCTCTGGCATGGTGCAAATTATTTTTTAAAAAAATATGCGGTGCACTTGTCACCTTTTGTGATGCATTTGGCCTTATACTGAACATAACCTGATGTTTGTGTTGCCTTTTGAGTGCGTTGAGGTGGGCGGCTGCCTCCACCCACTTCTGTCCCCATGCAGAGCTGTATCCTGTAGCCGGGATGTTGGACTCCAGGTGTGCCAACTCTGCCAGAGCGTGCGAAATGACAGCCAATGTGGCTCGTGAGCATATGGAGGAGAGGTGGCGAGATTGGTGGATGGTATCTTCTTTGAAAGTTGCCCAAGTGGAAATGGGGTCTGCGCAAAATGGTGCAACAAACTCTTTTGCCAAAGTTTCTGATTCCACCCATATGGAAAATCCTGGCAATGCGAGCTCGGGGGGTGGATTTTGCACCAATGTGGGGCCTTAGCAGCTGTGACAGGTAGGTGGTAGGTTATTGAGACTAGTTGATGGTCGGAGAATTCCATTTTTGTTGTTTTAACGTGGGATATGTGGGGTTGGAATTTTTCCAGCATAAGGATAAGGTCAATGCGGGACATGGACCTTAATTGGCTGTTGTGGACATGGGTGCATGTCATGTTCTCGAGCAGCAGGGCTTGCCATGGCAGCGCATCCATTAACCCAAGGGTGGCCTTTAGAATGCGAAATTCAATATGGCCCTGGGGGGCGTGGGAGGAGGAAGGCCACTGGTCCATTGGAGTATTTAGCCAACAGTTCATGTCACTGACTACGAAAGGGTCTGAGGGTAGAAGTAGGGATTTGACCGATGAGAAAAATTCCTGATGCTCTCATGCACCATTTGGGGCATAGATTTTGATGATAGCATGTACCACATTGGCCCACAAAAAAGTGATAACGAGGACTCAGCCATTGAGGAAGGTTTCTGACAATAAAAATTTGAAAAAATCATTTTTCCAAATTAGCACCCCATAGTGCTTTGACCAAAAGGATAGGGATGGGAGGAGCACTGTTTCCAAGCCTCCTTGGAACCTTGTGGACAGTGGGACTCCTGGATGGCCAGGATATCCACAGGTAAATTTTGTTGTAAAAAACTCAGTTTCCTAGCCCGGGATAGTGAGGCCTTGATTCCAGCAATATTTAACATCCCTAAAGTGAAGGTTTCCCCCATCACACCTTAGGTGCAAGGGGGTGGGCACCTGGTCCTACTAGCCTCCTCTAGATCCCCATGGGCCTTCACAGCAGCGCGGGTGTTTGCAGCAACGCTATCAGTACTTTTGTTTATTTTTGCAGAAAGGTTTGCGTTGGCTTTTGACTTCACTTTTTGTTTCCCCGACGTTGGCCAAATCTTTTGCGGTATGGATGAGTTTGGTACACCATTGAGCAGGGCAAAAAAAATTTTCAGGTAGGTTGAAGGCCAAGTAAGTTTTGACTGGAGCTTGGTTGTAAAGATCAGGAAGAATTTGAAACACCTCATCAGATACTCAGATCGGGTGGCCCAATTGGTATGGGCTTCCCAATCTGATTGATTGATAGTTCCTGATTTGCTTCTGCTGTGAATATTTCAATGTCCTCCTGGCGTTGGGAGTGTGGGATAGCAGTGGTGACTTTGGACGCTTCCTTGGCCGTGGCCCTGCAGGCCTGCTTGGCCTTCTTCCACTCTTGCGAGGAAATAGGCTTTACCAGTAGGTAGCAGCCTTGTGCTCCCCAAGTGAAAGCCTCTTGGTGCTTACAGTAGGTTTGTAGTGCGCCTCTCCACTGGCCATGGCCGCTGAGGGGTGCTCTTGGGATGTGACACCCTCCTTGGTGGGGCATGCATGTCCTTATGGCTGAACGCATCACAGTGGGTGCAGATGGGGGGCGCGCTGTCCACGGTTACCTGGAAAGGGTGGGTGGTATGCCCTTCAATATTAATAAAAGTGGAGTGCGGGATCTGGGTTAGGTCCTTTGCAATCTCCTTGGTTGGGTCCAGAACTGCGATGGCTTTGCCGGTGCACAGGTGTGGCATCAGCATAAAGCGTTGCATTTCAAAAGATTGTATTTCGCCATAGATGGTGAGACCATCTTTCAGGTGTTGCTCCAAAATGTCACTTTTTATCATAATAGGCAAGAAGTCAAATGTGAGGAAAATTTGGTTGGATTTTGTCCATCTAGTGCGTTTTGTTTCAATGACCTGTTGCCCTTTGGGGAGATTGATCACTACGCGCTCTGCAGCAGCCTCATCTGCTGCCTCCTTGTTCTTGAAACCTAGGTCCAGCCAACCGCGTGACATGAAATGTGGTGCAATGTACACCGCAGTCAGGAAAAAAGTGTGCACATCCCCACAAAATTTTTCCCATAAAGCTGTTTTTGGATGTCCAGAAACACGTGGACTCCATATTCCACCAACGAAAGTGGCTGGGAGTGCGGCGTATTGATGTACTAGTTGCATCATGCTTGCCAAGCGAGGATTTCTGGGGAAATAATGACCACCAGTTTTTTTGAAATTTTTTTTCTATTACACCAGTTTCTCTGGGGCGTTTTTGAACGTTTGAGGCCACGGGCCTCCCACCTGCTCCTCTTGCCTTACTTGCCCAACTGCTCCCTGACATAGGCGCAGACTAATCTCCTCTATGAGATTTATCAAACTAGATTCAGACTTGAATTGAATGGGTTGCAAAAGTGATTGCAATGAGAGAGAAAAGTTCTGCCAGTTCAGATTAATATGATATGTGATGAAGTTAGATCAATTAATTGCATATCAAATTAATGATTGTAGTGAAAATACTTGATTGTTCGTTTAAATTACTTTATTTGCAATAGTATTCAGTCAATTAATCGCACCAAAACGAATTTATGATGAGACTGAGACGATTCCCACTGCCTTTCAAAATCACATGAAAGTTGCAATCCCATAAGCTCCATAGAAGAATAGTGCACTGTTTAAAATCAATTAAGCTTAGGCAAGTCCAGGAAGTTGGATGGTATATAAAACCAAGGCATTCATTTGGTTAATCTTTGCGGTCCATAAAATTATTATTTATAATGCAAACACTATTAAGTCTATTTACTAAAGTGTTATCATTACCGATCTACCACCCCAGACTACAAGAAACTCCCTTCCAACTTTCTCCTTTTAAAGCCATGTCTTTGGCAACTCACATACCAGCTTACCCACCATTCCTTATACCTGGACACCTCTAATGTCCTTGTCATACTGGGCTAAACCCCTTGGTTATGCTACCTCATGGTTAGCTACCCCCAACCAGGTCAGTATACACCAGTTCCTGATAATTTGACCACCACTATTTACAGTAGATATCCCACCGCATTTTTATTATTGGGGGATTCAATATATGCTTTGTTGATGGGAAGTTACCAATTGCTGGTGCGGATGTTTCTTCAGTAAAGAAAGATAAAAGAACTTATAAAGGAGCAGTTGGACCCAGTCAAGTGCAGACAGTTAGTGTGGCCAACCATACACCTATGACTTACCCTAAAGTTCCCTTGCAAAAGAAATTATTTTTAGCTGAAGTGAAAGAAGTTTTTACGTTGTTGGGGGCATATTTTAAAGCTTATCCTGAGACCTATTCAGATGATGCAGGAAAATTATGGAAGTGGGTTCACAACTCACTAGTGATGCGCTAAGTTGGTTCATAAGTAACCTAGAAGAGAATGATAATTTGTGCACTAAATATGAGTAATTCAAAAGTCAATTGTTAGCAGCAGCAACCCACACTAATACTAGATTAGAGTCAAGGATAGCCTTGATGAATTTTCAGTAATAAGGGAAAATTGTTGAGGTATACATAAAGATGTTCCTGGATATTTATCAGAAGACAGAGTTAGATGAAGAAATGGGAGCACTTTACTTTGGACAAGGGTTAGGAAGCCGCTTAGTAGAATTAATCAGACATCATCCCACCACGCTGCCATTAAAAAAAGTTATTGATATCACACAGAATCTAATGGTGAGTGTTGGCGGACCAGAAGAATGCTGTATTCAAGGGAATTACAAAGAAAGGAACCCCCAGACCATCGTTTCCTCATTAAAGAATGCTACTCAGTCTTATCCATTATTAAGTGTGAACTTACATGTTGGAAAGAAGTGTTTGAAAACTATGGCTTTGCTGGACAGTGGGGCCTCACGGAACTTCATCTCAGAGCATGCAGTGAAAATGCTGGGCCTACATGCAAAGAAACCTTTGATGAAAGTAACCTTGGGAAATGATGAACAGTCTTTATCTTACCGCTGCTCACGTCACATTGACTTTAAGTTTGGGGTAAGTAAAATGAAAGTTGAGTTCTGGGTCCTGCGTAGTTCACCCCATCCTGTAATTCTCGGGTATCCTTAGTGGACACAGGTTGAACTCCAGCACAATTATGGACGGAACTCTATCACAATTAAGCTAAAGGATAAACTCCTTGAGTGTTTGTTAGAAGAGCATAAAGGTTTGGACATGTCCGCAACTGTAAATCAGGTTGGTCCATTGGAGCCTTGCAGAGGAAAGATCCCTGAGTACCTCTCAAAATGGGCTTCACTTTTGGAGAGGAGGAGGCTAAGCAACTACCAGATCATGGATCCTTTAATCACGCGATTGATTTATTGGAAGGGAAGCAGCCCACCCATGGACCTATTTATAGTTGCAATAAGAGGGAACAAATTTCCCTGAGAGAATATGTGGATACAATGCTTGAGAAGGGGTTCATACGGGTTTCCTGCTCTCCTGTTAATCACCCTTGTTGTTTGTTAGTAAGAAGGATGGTGGACTACGGCCATGTATAAACTACAAGAAGCTCAATAATATAACCATAAAGAACCGGTATCCCTTACCTGATGCTGATCACTTGAGTGACCAATTGTCTGGAGCTAGAATCTTTTCCAAAGTTGACTTGAGGGATGCATTCAACCAGATACGGATAAAAGAAGGTGATGAGTGGAAAACAGCGTTTAAGACACGATTTGGGCTATTTGAGTATCTGGTGATGCCATTTGGGTTGTGCAATGCACCTAGTACATTTCAACAAATGATTAATACGGTGCTGGGTGGCTATCTGGACCACTTCTGCGTAGCCTACCTTGATGACATTTTGATCTACAGTAAGACGCAGAAGGGACACTTACTGCACTTGAATTTGGTCTTTGAACAACTTGGAAGGTACAACTTTCATGTGAAGCTATCAAAATGTGAGTTTGCACAGGAGGAAGTTGAATTTCTTGGTTATGTTGTGGGCAGGAATGAGTTCACCATGGCACCTAGCAAAGTGGATGCCATCACATCTTGGCCTACACCTAATAGCCGGAAGGATGTTTGTAGTTTCTTAGGCTTGGCAAATTTTTGTAGTGATTTTATCAAAGACTTTTCTTCTATTGCGTTACCCTTAAAACGGCTTACATCAGAAAGTGTTCCATATAAATGGTCTCAGGCAGCGGAAAAATCTTTTTCTGACTTGAAGGCTGCCTTTGTTTCTACAACTGTGTTGGCAATGTCCAATAATAAAAAGCCCTTTGTGGTTGAGACTGATGCTTCAGGATATGCTCTTGGGGGGTTTTGTTGCAGGAGGGGGATGATAGTAGGCTGCATCCTGTAGCCTACTATTCCAAGAAGTTTATCATCGCTGAATGTAACTATCCTATCTATGACAAGGAAATGTTGGCTGTTGTTCAATGTCTCAAACACTGGCGCCGGTACCTGTGTGGGGCAAAGTACCCAGTGAAAGTTTTTTACAGACCATAAAAACTTGACTTACTTTTTCATCCCACGGCAATTAAACCAGCATCAGGCACGATGGGCACTTACTCTGGCGGATTATGACTTAGACATCGGTTACAAACCTGGAAAATTAATTTGGTTCCAGATTCTTTAAGCCGGCGTCCTGACATGACCCCTGAAGAGGGGGAAATTACCAAGTTTAATACACAGGTGCTTCTGAAGATCAAGGATCCCGCTGCATTATTATCTCATCTTGTGCTTGTGGGCCATGGAGATGAGATTTTAATGTTCAAAATGATGATGCTTTCTGTCAGAATGTGAAGAATGATCTTATTCAAAACTTAGATAATGTGTGGTACAAAAAGGGTTACTCGTTAAAGGGTCAGTTAGTATTCTGGAAAGGTTGTTTTTATGTGCCAAAAGGACCTTTAAAATTGGATGTCATGCGCGAGCACCACGATGTAGGCATGGCAGGACACCCTGGGAAGAATAAAATGATCCAACTGATTCAAAGAGCTTACCGATGGCCTGGTCTTAGAGGGGATGTCTTAAAATATGTGGCAGGTTGTGAGGTCTGTGGGCGCACCAAGCTTCATAGAGGACTTCCTGAAGGACAATTACAGCCATTATCAATCGCACATCAGCCATGGGAGTCAATATCCATGGATTTTATAGTAGAGCTACCCCGTTACCAAGGATTCAATGAGTGTTGGTGGTGGTAGATAGATTTACTAAAATGGCTTATTTTATCCCAACTACTACCAATGTCACGGCTAAAGAGATAGCTCATCTGTTTTTGAGAAATGTATTCCTGCATCATGGTACTCCCAAGGAGGTGATCTCAAACAGAGGGCTTCTTCACATCAAATTTTTGGAAACAGCTCCTTGTAGACCTTGGAATCAAGAGATGTTTATCCACTGCATACCATCCACAGACTGATGGACAGACTGAGAGAGTTAATCAGGTGCTGGAGCAGTACCTGAGATGCTATGATAATGCGGAGAAGGACAACTGGGTTGAGTTGTTGCCTATGGCCCAGTTCTGTTATAACACTCTAGATCACTCTTCAACTGGAATGTCTTCGTTCAAAGCTAACTATGGGTATGTTGTGAACTGGGAACCATTACCATCTGTTGAAGCGGATAACCCCCTGGGAGGGAATTTTTACAGAGCATTCATCAAACTCATGCACTTTGCTTGGCTAATCAGAGCTGAGCAGTACATACTTACAAAGACTTTGAAGTTAAGAGGCGTGTGCCTGATAAGGTGTTAGAAGTAGGTAGCCAAGTTTACCTGGATGCTCAAAATATTCCTTTTGATGTACCATGTCAGAAACTTGCCCATCGGCGCATAGGGCCATACAAGGTCACAGAGGTTATAGGTAAGGTGGCTTACCGTCTTGAATTGCCTAAAATTTGGAAAATTCACAATGTATTCCATGGTTCCCTCTTGCACAAAAAAGAAGGAATCTCCCTACCACACCAGAAAGTCAAAGAGCTAGCACCACCACTGATTAAAGGTCCCTGTCCTGAGTATGAGGTGGAGGCTATTAAAGGGAGAAGAACTCACCATGGTAAAGTGCAATATCTGGTTAAGTGGGCTGGATATCCTGCAGAAGAGAGCACTTGGGAGACTGAGGAGAACTTAAAGAATGCAAGCAAGCTATTAAATAAATGGAAGAAGAAGGCCTCGCACGTAGCTTCATCCTTGGTGGGGGATGATGTCAGGGTAAATCCTGACATTAGTGGAATTCCTAAGATTATAGATATTGTCAGTCAGATCAATATGATATGTGATGAAGTTAGATCGAATAATTGCATATCAAATTTTTTTTGTAGTGAAAATATTTGATTGTTCGTTTAAATTACTTTATTTGCAATAGTATTCAGTCAATTAATCGCACCAAAACGAATTTATGATGAGACTGAGACGATTCCCACTGCCTCTCAAAATCACATGCAAGTTGCAATCCCATAAGCTCCATAGAAGAATAGTGCACTGTTTAAAATCAATTAAGCTTAGGTAAGTCCAGGAAGTTGGATGGTATATAAAACCAAGGCATTTATTTAGTTAATCTTTGCGGTCAATAAAATCATTATTTAGAATGCAAACTCAATTAAGTTTATTTATTAAAGTGTTATCATTACCGATCTACCACCCCAGCCTGCAAGAAACTCCCTTCCAACTTTTTCCTTTTAAGGCCAAGTCTTTAAGCAACTCCCATACCAGCTTACCCACCATTCCTTATACCTGGACACCTCTTGTGTCCTTGTCATACTGGGCTAAACCCCTTGGTTATGCTAACTCATGGTTAGCTACCCCCAAACAGGTCAGTAGTACACCAGTCCCTGACAGACTGGGCCTCCTGGCGCCCAGTCTTGACAGAGGTGGGTAGGATGGCAACTCCTGTCATGGAGGCGGCTGATAAGAATTAGAATATGCTCCCAGTCTGGGTGTGTGAGCACCCAATGAAGAGCCCAGAATGCCAGAGGCACAGCGGTCTGAGCGACTTGAAGTAGGTGAGATCTATTGGGGACGTGAGGAAAGTAGAGGTTCATTAATTTAATAAAGGCCCACAAGGGAAACCAGATGGTTGCAATGGGGCAACCATGAGTCTTGGACAACCCCCAAGGGTGGGAGAGTGTGATGGACGGGGTCTCTGAAAATGCCATCAAGCAGTTAGGCAAGAATGCCCAGGTGAGTGCCCACAGGCAGGATAGCCCTGCTGTGGAGATGTCCCTAATCCAACTATGTGGAAACCACTTTACTACGAAATTTTGGGCTACAGTCAAGACAATGCTGGTGCTCAGAAGGAGGTCCTGACCCCCTGAGAGGGCGTACAAGGACTGGATGGCCTTGTCAAAGTCTGAGCTGCTTTCCATGTGGGGTTTCCAGGTTCTCTCTTAATAAACTGATTTGAAAATGTGAAAACTTATTTTTAAATTTATTAAGTTTTTATTGAATTTATAGAAGATGAAACTGCTTTACACAGTTTCGCCTGCTCAGATTTATACTGAGCCTAGTGGGGAAGAGCGGGTCCTATTCCCCGCGGAGTCCGCAGGTGTCTTCCCAATGGTGGGCCCTATTCAAGATCTAGACCCTCGATTCTGGCGTCAAGGCCCATTCTCAAACTTGGGCTGGGTACCCTCAGGGTTGCAGAAACTTTTCCGCATTTATTATTTGGCTTCAATTTACTCTCAAAGCCCAGGCTGTTCTCTTCACCCGTATTCCTTAATATTGGTTTGTTGCCTCTTTTGGGAATATTTTGTTCAGTGACATCTGGTTGGCCAGAGCGCTGTTCATAAGGATTTTCATCCTTGTTGATACTCCCATGAATGACGAGTTTGGCCACACCTGATTGGCCAGAGATTCATGTCTAAGGGTCTGATCCCTCATCACCACATTTAGTAATATTGGATTTGGCAGCATCTGGTTGGCCAGAGCGCCATTTTCAAGGCTTCCCTTCCCCATCAGCCTTAAAATTTATTATTAATTCCAATTTTGAGGCATTTGATTCATTAGATTGCCATTTATGAAAATTGGTGTGGTTGAGTCCCTCTCCCCTGGCCTCACCTATTGCCCTAGGGAAGACTAGGACAATGTGATGGTCAGGCAACGCCTTGACCATTACATCACTCTCCCCAGATGAGAGCCCCCTCCAGTTCCAGAACTCCTCTACCTTCTGTGGGCAGTTGCTGCAGTCATTGGCCATCTTCCAGGTGGACTCCTCCACTGGGTAGCCTACCCATTTGACTAGATACCAGCGCTTCTTCCACGAAATTTTTGACTCCAAGATTTCTTCCACCTTGTACTCTGCCTTTCACGGGTTTCCCGAGTGGACAGGCTCCAGTTTCTCTGGGAGAGGGCCTTCAAACTTCCTCAGTTGCGAGACATGCAGTACTGGATGCGCCCACAATCCCTCGGGGAACTCCAGCTTGTATGCCACTTCGTTTACCTGGTGGAGGACCTTGAATGGGCCCAGAGCGACTGGTCCAAATTTCCTACAGCTTGCTGGCACCGAGTAGTTTTTTGCGTTGATCATCACTAGGTCTCCTTCCTTTAGCACTGGGGCCTCAGATCGGTGAGTGTCGGCCTTCCTCTTCTGCATTTCTATCGCTTTGACTAAATTTGCATGCAGGGCTTTCAGGTTTTCCTTAATTTCTGTTGCCAAGTCGTTGGCCGCTGGATTTGGACCTCTGGGGTGGGTTTCCACCATCTTTGGGTGGAACCCATAGTTTGCCATGAATGCCGACATTCCTGTTAATGAATGGGTCAAGTTATTATAGGCGAATTGGGCTAGTCTTAGCCAGTCCGTCCAGTGTTCCTGTTGTGTAGTCATGTAGCATCTCAGATACTGCTTGAGGACTTGGTTAATTCGTTCTGTCTGGCCATCTGACTGCGGGTGGTAAGCTGAGGATCTTGCATGGCTTGATCTTAAGATTTTTGAGTAGGTGTTGCCAAAATTGGGCGATGAATTGGGGGGCCTCTATCTGATACTATCTCCTCCAGTAGACCGTGGTGGGCAAACACCTCATTAATGAAGATATCCGCCATGCCCCTTGCTGTGATGTTGGAGTTACAAGGAAATATTTCCGCGTACTTGATCATTCTGTCTACCACCACCATCACAGCGTCATATCCCTTTGATATTGGAAACCCCGTTATGAAGTCCACACTCAGTGAGGACCATGACATTTCCACAATCTGAAGGGGCTTGAGTTTTCCTAAAGGCTTCTGCCTAACATGCTTGAAATGGGCGCATGTGACACATTTCTGGATGTACTCCCCTCACGGCGCTGGGAATCCCCAGCCAGGAGTAACCCCGGGCCAGGAGCTCTATGGTTTTCTCATTTCCAGGGTGTCCCGCCAAGGGGTGGTCGTGGAAAGCGCTTATCGCCTCCTCCTGGAGCTCGTGGTTGGCAGCTATGGGCGCCCTTTGTGGAGAATGAGGCCTTTTCTTTTACAGAAATTCTTATGTTGAATATTCTCTACCCCCCTCCAGGTCCTTCCACAGTGTTGCCCCATACTTTGAGCTTCGCTGGGCGGTCTGGAGCTTTTCCCTAAGTTCCTGGGTGGCATTTTGGATGACAGCGAACACATTTGAGGGCAACATAGTAGCGGTGTTGTATGCATCCAGCTCCTCCCTTGGGGAGGACTTACCTGGGTCCCTGCTTAAGAGATCTGGGATGAGGTTGCTTTCCCCCGGCAATCCTAAAGTCATAAGATGCCAGCTTTAGGTGCCATCTGGCCTGGCGCTGGTTCATGCGCTTTGGGCTCTTGTAAAATTCGAGGGCTCAGTGGTCTGTTCTGATTAAAAAAAGGAATGTCTGGCGTAGAGCAAGTGGTGCTGCCATTCCTCCAAGGCTGATACGATCGCTAAGAGCTCCTTGTCATACACGGGGTAGTTGGTCTCAGCGGGCAGCATTTTTTTCCTGCTAAAGTAGCTTATGGGATGGTCTACCCCATCTTCTTCCCTCTTGTAGCAGAACTGCCCCAATTGCAAAGTTGGAGGCGTCAGTCTCCACTATGAAAGGGCGGTTGGCGTTGGGATGAGCTAGTACTGGTGCCTTCATGAGGCTCTCCTTGATGGCTTGGAAGGCTTTCTCCTCCTCTTTCCCCCAATGAAACAGGACCTGCCCTGTCAGGCGAGTTAGGGGTGCCGTCGTCTTGGAAAGGTCTTTTGCAAACCTTCATAGGAAGTTCACCACGCCCAGGAAACTCCTAATACCCATTCTGTCCTTAGGGGCCGGCCTCTCCCTTCTGCCTTCAGCTTGTCCGGGAATATGGTTGTTCCCCTTTGGAAGACTACATTCCCTAAGAAGGAGACTGAGTCCTTGTAGAACTCGCATTTAGAAGGCTTCAAGCGGAGGTCCGCCTTGTTGAGGGCTTCCAGCACGCTCAGCACATCTCCTTTGTGGTCCTCCTTGGTCCTGGAGGACACAAGGATGTCATCCATATATGCCACACAACATTTCCCAATCAGGTTTCCTAGGGCGTTGTCTATGGTACGCTGGAATACTGCTGGGGCGTTCTTGAGGCCAAAAGGCATCACCTTGTACTCAAAGTCTCTAAGTGGCACTTAAAAGCCATATATTGTTGTTGTTCAGCAATTACCAGAACTTGGTTGAAAGTGTCAACCAGGTCCAACTTGGTGAAAACCTGGCTACCTGAAATCTGGTTGGCCAGGGCGCCATTCGCAAGGATTTTCATCCTTATCAATACTCCTATGAACGACATGTTTGGCCACACCTGATTGGCTGGAAATTCATGTCCAAGGGTCCAATCCCTCATTGCTGCATTTAGTAATATTGAATTCAGCAAACTTTTCTTTCTCGTTGCAAACACTTTTGCAACCTATTCTATTCAAGACTAAATTTAGTTTGATAATCTCACAGAGGAGATTAGTCTGCGCCCATGTCTGGGAGCAGTTGGGCAAGCAAGGCAAGAGGAGCAGGCGGAAGGCCTGTGGCCTCTAACGTTTGAAAACGCCCCGGAGAATCCAGCGGAATAGACAAAAATCTTAAAAAACTGGTGGTCACAATTTCCCCAGAGATACTCGCGTGGCAAGCATGATACAACCAGTACATCAACACGCCACAGTCACAGCCACTTTCGTTGGTGGAATTTGGAGTCCGTGTGTATCTGGACATTCAAAAAACGGCCTTATGGGAAAAATTTTGTGAAGATGTACACAAAATTTTTCCGACCACGGTGTACATTGCACCTCACTCCATGTCACACGGTTGGCTGGACCTGGGTTTTGAAAGCAAAATAGCAGCAGACAAGGCTGCAGCGGTGCACATAGTGGTCGACCTCCCTGAAGGGCAACAGGTCATCGAAACCAAATGCACCAGATGGACAAAATCAAACCAAATTTTCCTCACGTTTGATTTTTTGCCTACTACGGTAAAACGTGACATTTTGGAGCAACACCTGAAAGATGGTCTCGCCATATATGGCGAAATACAATCTTTTGAAAAGCAACGTTTCACGCTGATGCCACACCTGTGCACTGGAAAAGCCATCGCAGTTCTGACCCCAACTGAGGAGATTGCAAAGGACCTAACCCAGATCCCGCACTCCACCTTTATTGACATTGCAGGGCATACCACCCACCCTTTCAGGTAACCGTGGACAGCGCGCCCCCATTTGCACCCACTGTGACGCGTTCGGCCATAAGGCGCATGCATGCCCCATCAAGGAGGGCGTCACATTCCAAGAGCACCCCTCGGCGGCCATGGCCAGCGGAGAGGTGCACTACGAACCAACTGCAAGCACCAAGGAGGCTTTCCTGTCAGAGCACAAGGCTGCTACCTATTGGTAAAGCCCATCTCCCCGCAGGAGTGGAAGAAGGCCAAGCAGGCCTGTAGGGCCGCAGCCAAGGAAGCGGCCAAGGCCACAACCACCATCCCACACTCACAAAGCCAGGAGGACATGGAGACCTTTGTGGCAGAAGTGACTCAGTAATCCATCACCTAATCAGATTGAGAGGCCCATGCCGAGCAGACCACTCAATTTGAGGATCTGATGGGAGATTCGATCTCACCTAATCGCTGCACCCAAGCTCCGGTCAAAACTGACTTGGGACCTATCCCAACTGAAAAAATTTTTTTGCCCTGCTCGATGGTGCACTGAACTTATCTGCACTGCAAAAAATTCGTCTGACGTCAGGAAACAAAAAGCGAAGGCCAAAGCCAACGCGACTCTTTCTGCAAAAATTAACAAAAACCCTGATAGCGTTGCTGCTAACACCCGCGCTGCTGTGAAAGCCCATGGGGACCTTGAAGAGGCTGGTGGGCCCAGGGGCCCACCCCTCGCACCTAAGGTGTGATGGGGAAACCTTCACTCTAGGGATGCTGAATATTGCTGGACTCAAGGCCTCCCCATCCTGGGCTAGGAAACTGAGTTTTTTACAACACAATTTACCTGTGGATATCCTGGCCATCCAGGAATCCCAATGTCCACAAGGTTCCGAGGAAGCTTAGAAAACAATGCTCCTCCTATCCCTATCCTTTTGGTTGAAGCACTGTGGGGTGCTAATTCAAAAAAATAATTTTTTCAAATCATCATCTTCAGAAACATTCCTAAATGGCTGAGTGCTCACCATCACCTTCTCGTGGGCTGACGTAGCACATGCAATCGTCAACATCTATGCCCCAAATGGTGCACATGAGCATCAAAAATTTTTCTCATCAGTCAATATCTCCCGCTACCCCCTGATTCTTTCCTAGTTGGTGACATGAACTGTTGGCTAACCTCACCAACAGACCAGTGGCCACCCTCACCCCACGCCCCACAGGGTCACATAGAACTACGCGTTCTAAAAGCCACCATTGGGTTAATGGATGCACTGCCGTGACATGCCCCACTGCTCAAAAACATGATGCGTCCCCACATCCACAATGGCCAATTAAGGTCCATTACCCGCATCAACCTTATTCTAACACCAGCGAAATTCCAACCCCACATCTCCCACTTCAAAACAACAAAAATGAAATTCTCTGACCACTGACTGGTCTCAATAACATACCACTTACCTGTCACAGTTGGAAAGGCCCCACATTGGTGCAAACCCCCCCCCCCCGAGCTCGCATCACCAGGATTTTCCACGTGGGTGGAAGAGGCAACTTTGGCGAAATTGTTTGTTGCACCATTTTGTGCGGACCCCATTTCCACATGGGCAACTTTCAAAGAGGACACCATCTGCCACTATCGCCATCTCTCCTCCAGACACTCATGAGCCACATTGGCGGTTATCTTGCGCGCTCTGGCAGAATTGGCCCACTTGGAGTCCAACATTCCAGCCACAAAATACAGCCCTGCATGGGGCCAGAAGTGGGCAGAGGCAGCTGCCCACCTCAACGCACTCAAAAGGCAACACAAACATCGGGTTTGTGTCCAATACAGAGCCACACGCATCACTAAAGGTGACAAGTGCACCGCATACTTCTTTAAAAAAATTTTCGCACCATGCTAGAGCGTGGCCTGCACACAGGTGTGAAGATCAGATAATTCCATTGTGGACACACCGGCCAAAGTGGCAATCAAAATGCAAAAATATTACTCCGAGTTATACCAAGCAGAACCAATTCAGCCAGCTGAAATGGCGGAATTTCTTGTTCGAGCTCATATCTGCACCATTTTCCAATACCCAGAAATAAGAATTTAATTACTACGAACGAATTATGGACAGCCATTCGTGGTGCGCCAAACTGAAAATGCCCAGGCCCAGATGGCATTTCATATGAATTCTACAAAAAAATTTCAAATATATATCCCCATTGCTGCTAGCCTCACTTAACCAAAGCCTGTTGGAAATGCACCTCCTACCAGGAGGACATGAGGCCTTTACTGTCACACTCTATAAGAAAGGGGACAAGCTAGACTTAGCCAACTGGCGCCCCATTTCCCTAACAAACACAGACACCAAAATTTTAACAAAATTCATGGCTAACCGTTTAGGGACTGTAGCATCTGCCACCATCTCTCCAGAACAATTCAGTTTCATCCCCAGAAGGTCGATTTGGGATAACGTGCACTCTGTGGCTAATGTATGCTAGTCCACAGCCTTTGGGGCACTTGTATTCTTGGACCAAAAAAAGGCCTATGATAGAGTAAACTGTGAATACCTTAGGGCCTGCCTCCATCAATTCCGCCTACCCCCCCCGCTTCATAAACTGGGTGATGCTGCTCACAGAATCTGCAACAATGGCAGTGCGTGGCCCAGGCTTCCTAACGGAAGTAGTCCACCCTCAAAGGGGCCTGCGACAAGGGGACCCCCTCAGCCCACTCTTATACAACTTCAGCCTTGACCCACTACTGCGAAATGTGAATGCCCAACTCACTGGGGTCCATGTGCCAGGCCAAACCCCAGTCAATATGATGGCATTTGCAGATGATTGCGTGGCGGGGGTGTCTAATAACAAAGATACATGCGCGCTTGAAGCCCTCATCTAGGAATATTCCCGGGTAAGCAACGCGGCACTGAACGCCTCCAAAACTGAAATCATCCTCCTTGGTCGGTTTCAGAACTGCTGGGCCCCAGCAATTAGTTCCCAACCCGGCCCATCTGCTCGCCCACGTCCACACCTTACTAACTCAACACACACTGCTCCACTGGTGCTCCCCTTTGTGCCATGTCCTACCATAGGACCAGTGCGCCATCTGGGCGTGTGGATGGAGGCAGTCGGATATGCGTCAGCAGTAATGGAGTGCCATATACTGGACAACGTGATGAAGCAAATCGCCTCTCTCAGAGCCCACCCTACTACCCTCACTGGCAGGGTTGTTCTTGCCAACTCTATGCTCCTATCCAAAGTCTGGTTCGGAGCCCACGCCATCCCCATTCTCACTAAACTTCTTCAAATCCCTGTATGATTTGCTGCAAGGATGGCTTTGGTCAGGCCGCCCTCCACCAGTACGGCTAGAGGTCATGTTTGGCCCTCATCATCAAGGTGGCATGGGCCTGCTTGACTTCAAAACCCATGCTGCCAAGATCCTGGGCACCTGGATCGCGGCCGTCACTGCTCCTACACTCCCATCCCAACACTGGTCCCGCGCAGTCCGCTCCAACTTCTCCCGAGCCTTGGGCCTCAACAATCCATCAAACCCCCACTCCCTGATGAAATACCTCGCATCACACACATCGGCCACAGGTCCTCACGGGACTAAAACCCACTACAAACGAATCCTACTCTCCATGCGAAGCGTAGAGTGGAGAATTCGTATTAGCAGACATACAACTTGAAGAGGCCGCCCCTCTCCTCAGTTCACACAAGAGGTACAGGGGCTACCCATCCATGATGGCGTGATCCCCATTCGACCCCATGTCCTATCCATGGTGGACTACCTGGACATGATGGACATCCTTTATTCCACTGAGACCCAAAAGACTATCTGGAAATACGCACACCATCCTCTGTTGCAGCCTCAAGTCCGCTCCCATGTGTGGCGCTTCCTGAGGCAGGTGTATCGTACAGCTGAGCGCTCTAAAGCTTTACACTCATCCTGTGTCGTGTGTGTCCAGTATGGAACGCTGTTCCACCGCCTGGAGAAGTGCCCCACCTCTAAAGTGATATGGCGCGAAGTCCAACGTCTGCTGGGCCAGGATCAAACGCATCCCTTCAGTCTATCAAGAGATATGTTTGCTTCATCATTGGCCTCTATCTTCCACCCTCCCTCCGTGCTCTGGTGGTTGCAATCTCCATGTGGACTATCCATACGATTGTCTTGGATGCCATCGCTGGCTCCATCCCCACCCTCCCAGAAGCTGTCCACAGATTCCGGTCTCATTTGGTGGACAACTTTCAAGCATGGATGTTTGGATATCTCCCACCGCGTCGCCGACAGCTGGTCTCCTCCTGGTTCCCAGTCTGGTTCATCAAATCAGACCCCTTCCTCCACACGTGCTCAATAGTGGCTACGGCCCCATCACACGTTCCCTCCCCCTCCCCATAAGTGGCGTTCCTGCTGGCAACAAGAGATAGCATCGCTTCTCTGGGGTGCCTCCCCTGGTACTAAGTTTGTCTTTCCTGAGTCATATTTGGAAGTGTCCGTCCCATGGTTGGACTTCCCCGCAATAAATTTAAATATTGAATTCAGCAGCATCTGGTTGGCCAGAGCGCCATTTTTGAGGCTTCCCTTCCCCGTCAGCCTTATGATTTATTTTTGATTCTGATTTCGAGGCATCTGATTCATCAGATTGCCATTTACAAAAATTGGTGCAATTGAGCCCCTCTCCCCTGGCCTCAACTATCGCCCTAGGGAAGACTAGGGCAATGTGATGGTCAGGCAACGCCTTGACCGTTACAAAGAGGTGGGGAGGATAATGACTCCTCCAGGTTTTGCAGTTGCTGGCCTTCAGCTTTGAACAGGTGAGTTTGGGTGCCAACAAGGGGTGGCACAACAGCCGCTGTGTGAATGGGGGTGTGGGCGGAGAGGGAAACGTGCCCATGGTGGGCGTTAGGGCCAAGCTCCCCTTGGTGGGGTGCTCTAGGGTCCTCAGGTGGGTGGGGCCAGGGGTGGACAAGCCAGGTATGGGGGCTGAGTTTGCGAGCACCAGGGCAGGGGCACCCTGGCGCTGCTCCCACAGGGGAGCAGTCTTGGGAATCCCAGCAATGGAGTGAATGGATGGATTCATGTTAGGTGGGTGCAAAAAAGAGGACAGATTTGCATTAGACGGATATGCAAAATCAGATGGAGAATTGACTTCAGCATTGGGGGTGAGACAGTTTATAGCAGATACAATCCGCTGATGCGTGGCAGGGTCAACTGACAGGATGATCCAGTTGGCAAACATTGGGATGAGTATCTGGATAATGTTGCACTTCACCAGATTGATTGGCGGAATTTTGAAAAAGGTAAACAGGTGGAGGCTGTGGCAAGGTGTCCAGGGTATAAATTTTTATTTTGCACAAAGCGTGGGAAGATTAAAGAATGAACTGACAACTGCCCCTCAACAGGGCAGTTGCCTTAAGTATGGGGAGAATTGCATAGTGGGGATGCCGAGGGATTGGGTGATTGGGGATTAACAATGGTATTTGGTTGGCTGGTGGGGAGGAGGGTGAGGGGATGTCCAAAATCCTGGCAAAAATAAAAAAAACTTTTGCAGATTTTTCCAAATTTTTGGGGCCAAACCAGGTTGATGGTACTGATCTGGGCCTGACCATTTGAGTCAGCCTGTTTGCGCAGTTCAGATTCCCCAGATTTGTTCCAGGGG
>JAKSZP010006795.1:0-134987 GCA_022478985.1 Massospora cicadina
CCCCTATATAATAATTCCTAGGGTTCACTATAATAAAAAAAACAGATAAACAGAGATTAACAGACATAAAACATTATTATTAGTTTTATTAGTAATATTGTAGATTCGGTTATAGTTAGGCTATCAGCATCCAGTGAAGTTCCATCTCAAGGATATTATTGCAGAAGGCAATAATTGGAAGACTCTCAGAGAGAAGAGTAGAGATCTGAGTGGTGATCTAGAGATGAAGGGAACCACAAATCAGAGATAGCTGCTGACTGTGTGTTGGGCCAAAAGAGACTGTCATCAGGAGATCTTGACAAAGATTAGGTGGCCAGTAATACAGGGAACGAATCCCTATGAGTATGACTTATCAAGTATTTGATTGGAAGTACTGGCTGAAGCGTTGGGCCTGATAATAGTTCTAACTCAACTACAGATAATAGTCTCATACTATTATTGGATAATATATTCTATACAACGCGAGGTGCACAAGGAAACTTATTCCTGTGCAGTAAAAAGATTACTAGGGTTGTAAACCAATAATAACCCAATGTAGTAAATTTTTACAGGTAGCAAGCCCCATAATTAGCCTAATTTGTTTATTATCAAATAAAAACCCACTTTAAAGTAGATCCCAATAATTTAGGTGCCATGAGCATACCTGATAAAAGACAGGATAATTGGGGAAGAATAAGCCCCAAAATCCCAAGTTTTTGTTCATGTGACAAAAACTTGATGCATTGTGGCCCGCCATAAGATAAGTAAGGGTGGCCTCTGAACCACAGGAGTAACCCAGCTTGGGGTGAAAGCTCCAGAAGAAGAGAGAATTCCAAAAGAGGTTTGTAATTTCTTGGGCTCAACCTTGAAGAGCGCACTTTCTGGGGAGCCTCCCACAAACCATTATTTGAGCTCATGCAAGCCTAAATAATGGCACAGGTGAGGCACAACCCAGCGCCTGAACCCAACCAACAACCAAAAATCTTTAAAAAAAATTAGACTCAGAATTATAAAAATCCAAATACAAGTAGAAATGCAATGAAAGAGTTAATTCCTTTTGTTTCATCAACTTAAAGGAACATGTCAGAGAGTAACAACAAGAGTCTGCCATGGGTGTAAGCAGTTTATCAAATTTATGCCAATGCTACAAATGGGTAGCATCAGTAGAAATCTGTTCAATCTTTATGATCATGCCCTTCCCAATGGTTGTCTGGTGCCTAATATGTGGAACAGAGCCCTTGGTAGCAAGCAAGCCTCACAAGTTAATTGAGCTGATGTCAGTGAGATGATTAGCCTAACCTAGCATCCTTGTTCCCAACTCCTTGAATTGTATGAGACTGCATTCAATTTTTATTGGTAGAATTATGAGACTGTTTTGAATAAAAGAGAAAATTAATGAATTACAAAGCCAATTTGTCCATATTGACAATGGAATAGGTGAGTTTTTAAGCGAAAGATTACCTGACAACTTACTGGTGCCTTTGTGACCATACAGGAATGATTGGAACAATTTGTGGTTAACTTAGTATTAGTTAACTATCTAATAACAATTCTATGAGACCCAAATTGACAACTTGACTGATTGGGGTTACCAGCTCAATGATAGAGAAAATGTCAAGTTTGCCACTGAGCCTACCATTTGCAAAGGACTCTAAGGTCCTGAGGGCTCCCAAGGTAATGATGGTCCTCCAGGGGTCCCTTGAAATCCTTCTGGTCTTTTGTAAATTCAAGACAAAAACATGAAGCCCATCTCAAATCTTCAATGCTAAAGGAGTGGGACAGCTTGTAGTAGCTGAATGAAAATCGAAGGGAACTATCAAATTGCCAATTTAACCTTAGCTGCCCTTTCAGATAAAGTGGATACCATACAGTAAGCATGTTTGTATAAGGCCTCTTGACAGAAAATTCACCAAGCTATTTTGGACGCTAAGATTTACTGACTCACCTCCCAAATTCAGAAGTTGGAAGCTCAGCAACAAGCGACATTGCAGAAACTCACCAACCAGGTCTTTAAAAATTAATAAAAACACCAGGCTCATAGCTTTAAAGCTATTAATGACCTTATGGACAATTGGGGTCATAATTGACAAAAATATCTCGATCTCCTCCAGTAACAAGCTGACCAATCCCATATGACTGATCCTTTTAAGACGGAATCTTTGTAGATGGGGAGACCTTAAACCCACGTCAAACATGTCCTGTCTGAACATGTCAACTCCCTTAAGCCAACCTCTAAAGAGAAATATGTTCTTTGAATGGAGAATATTTATACCTTCCTTTCTTTATAAAGGAACATTATGTAGTTTTCCATGGATAAAAAGCGAATGCAACATATACATGTCTGACTTGACTGTAGCACTTGGATCATGATGCATTACCTCAGAGAATGCACCTCTTGGAATCAAATCAATGTGGCCCTGATAAAAAATGTTCAGAACCAACTTTACTCTGTTTACCATAAGCATGCCGTTATGCTCCACCAATAAGAAAGGAGAATCTTATATTGACTTTGCTAACCGCTTTTATTAATAGAGCTTAGGCCTTAGCCTCAAGTGATAATTTTACCCTGAACACTGCGATAGCAGCAGTGTTTTCCTCTTTCTCTCCAACCACACCCTCATGATTCGCATTAAGAAAGTAATAAACACTTAAAATCAATTCTCAATATTTAGGAGGCTATCATAGAATTGCCCAAAACCAAAACATGTCACACCTCACCTAATAAAGGGTCGTGACCACATATCCATGCTGTAGGTAAAACTCCAAAAAATTTTCCAAACGTTATCACTTTTCCAATTGTGGATTTTTACAATTATCAGTAAAATAATTGCTTTAAGAAGTCAGAAACTGTGAAAAAAGAGGCGTCAGTATAGGGCGTCAGGCTCCCTACACTAAAAAAATCTATTCTTCAACAACTCCCTTAGAATCATTCTCTTTCTGAATGTTTCGTTGTGTCTGCGCAAGATGTCTTTAACATCCCTAATACTCTTATTGGAAATTAAGTATGCCATTCATCTTATTCTGATCTAAAAGAACCTCTAATTCCTCACCAAAAATTATAGTGTCTAAAGCTATTAATTCCATACCTCTCTTCATCTCTAGTGTTACTTTAGTAGAGGTAGTGGTGAATAAAGTAACAATCATGGCTATCATTGACGCTAGTTCTCATTAATGTTATCTCTTCTCTCCTGATGATGTTCATCAAAGTCACTCCTGATCATAGTTATACTTGAGAATATGGGACGACAGGACCCTCATGCACCATATTTCTTGGCGCTTACTTTTCTTTACCATTCATATTAAATCTCTAGTGGTGTTGGCCCCGTCAATTGTCCTAAATAATGATAACTATGATTTACTTATTGGCACGCAGCTATTAATCAACTTTGACACTAATGTTAGAAATAAAGACCTGTATTTCTCTATTCTGAGGTATTACATACCAATTTATTAATAATCTGCCTAAAGAAAAAGGGATGAGAAACCCCAAAGTTTTCTGCTGAAATACCTAAGTCTACTGTAGACTGGAATACTAATTAATAAGACCTAAGGTTAAGCTACATCCTTCCACTGTTAGTACTCTTATTGGAATGCTATTTTGTTATAAAAAGAGGCCATCATCCACTAAGTCCCAAATATTGGTGAGAACGAGGATCTGAGTACTATACCGTTAACTAAATTGTTGGAGTTTTTGGTAGCCCAATACATTGATACATGAACCTCTGGCTTGCTGGGCATTATTGACCATGTTAACAAGGGACCATTACCATATTGGTAGCCAATTACACCAATCAATCCATGAATGTGACCTGTAACCACTCAAAATCTTATGTCTGAACTTACTAGATTGAGTAAATTTGCTCCATATATGGCTGTGGATCCTTACCCAACCTAGGACTTGATGAATCCCCTATAATAGCCCATTTAAAGGTAACCATCAGAAATTCACTTGCTAGCAAACAACACATATTTGTGGAGTCTTTGGTTGAAGAAATATGCCAGTATATTTTCTAAGGGCTCTAGTGACTTTAGGGTAATGAAAGGGGTTCAGCGTAGGGTGAAAATAGGTGATTTTCAGTCCATCTGGGCAGGCCCTACCAGAAGTACAAGGTTGAGGAAGCACAGGTAACTAAGGAATTAAAACAATTACTAAAGGCTGGCCTTCTGATTCTTTCTCAATACCCGTAGGTTTCTCTTCTTTTGCTTGTCTGTAAGGAAGAGGGAATCCACCACGTCATTATGGACTACAGGCAACTAAACTTAATCACCCAGAAAGATAGCTACCCTCTGCTCTGCATCAATGACTCTCTACAGCTACTATCAAGATCTTAGTTTTTCTTGGTCCTAGATCTAACCAGAGGGTAATGGCAGAAAGAATTGGCACCAGAGGACAGGGAGAAACGTGCGCTGATCTCCAGCGAAGGCTATTTGAGCTAACCCATATGCCAATGTGTTGTGTAACGCCTCTGTGACCTTTCAGTGGGCTATGGACGGTATGCACTAGATTTTATATCGCCTTGTGTAATGGTTTATCTGGACGACGTTATCATATCTCACACACATTTGATAAACACATACAGCACTTAATAGAAGTCTTCAATAGTATGAGGGTAGCTTCCATATAACTGAAACCTGCCAAATGTAATTTTTTTGAGAGAGATGGAATTTCTGGTCCATAAAGTTACGCGCAAAGGAATTTCTTCAAAATTTGACAAGGTCATTGAGATCTAGAAGAGGTTTTAACTAAATAGCCTACATGATGCACAGGTCTTTTTAGGAATGTTGGTTACAGTTGACAATATTTCCTTATTTTTGCTGAGCTTGCTGAGCCCTTGGTATACTTTATCCATAAAGAAGTTCCATTTCATTGGGAGGCTTCTCAACAACAATCTTTTTAACTCCATGAGGGGTACTTTAGAACTTCTCCCATGTTAATCTATCCTGAGCTCAATAAATCCTTCTTTTTCACTGACACCAGCAATGTCGCAGTTAAGACTATATTGGCTTTCTAAATCTCTAATCAAGTTTGACCATCTTATTACTTACTTCAGTAACACTCTGACTGGGGCGTAAAAGAACTATAGAATTACAGAACAGGAGTTTTGACTGTGCTGTTGACCATTAAGCATACCACCCCTACCTATATGAGAAACACTTCACAATTATGTTTGATCATACATCATTTAAATAATTACAGCAAATGTAGGATAACAACGGGCAACTTGTGTGATTGTCTCTCAAGTTTAAAGCTATAAACATTCTATTGTGCATCAAGCTGAGGCTATCCTCCAGTATGCTGATAGGTATTCCAGCTTACCTATACTAATTTTATTTGCGTTGGAGGAAGATTGAGCTTATTCTCTAATAGGAAGACCTAACATGTAAGAAAAAGAACCCCCATAAATTCTAGAGCGGCTAAGACAAATGACAGATAAGACCTGAATTGAGGATAGGCTACTCTATATACAAGTTGAGTTGATTTGATTACCATATTTCTGCCCCTCACCTAAAACCTCAACTGTTATGGAGGCGTATACCACTATGAGGCATGGCGCTCTACAGAAAACCTACCTGTGGACTAAAGAATAGTGCTACTAGAAAGGCATGCTTTATTTAATTTAAGCTGTTTTGAATCTTATCTCATCTGGGCTAGCCACGTCCCTCTAAACTGATTTACCAGCATCTAGTAGCTGGTTTAACCTCGCCCTTTGCCAATGCCACTAGTGATGGTATTGGCCCTCTCCCTATTTCCATGTTGGGCACCACTATATAATCCTGTCTAATAATCATTTCACAAAGTGGGCCAAGGCCATATCAGTGGTCTTCTCCAAAGCTAAGGCTGTTGCCTCATTTTTTTCTCAAATAGGTCTTCACCTGGAACATCAGGCCAAAAGTCCTCATGTCATACAATGGAATGAATTTTATATCTTAGATTGTGAACAAATTTAATTTATTAATGGGGACTCACCAATCCTTTATAACCCCTATCACTCTTACACTAACAGGGCCATAGAGCAAGCTAATGGTACCCTCATTTTTATCCTCCACAAAATGGCTTAAACTGAATTGACTTGATGTAATGAGATTCTTCCTGGGGCTCTATTGACTTACTAAGCATGTTATCACTGAAGTTATAAAATTCCCCCATTTAAGGCCCTCTATGGTTGGGAACCAGTGTTACCTTATAGTGTCCAGACCCATTTGGAAACATCTATGCTCAATATCGCCAATATAACCATTAGGAGACCGGCGGAAAAGATATCTAGATTACAGTCTCTGGTAATCAAATCTATTGGAATTACTACCAGATTAGAAAACTTTTAAGGCCAATGCCAAGGAACATCTTAAACCTGAGTACCAATTGAGGAACTTAGAATTATTAAAATATCATTGTCCTGGGAGAATTTCATAAACTTGATGCTTTATGGTCTTGCCCCTATTAAATGATATATTGATGTGGCACTGAATACTCCATCTCCTCATTTAAGACTGTTGCTGCCATTAATCAAGTCCATAGTAGATTTCTCCAGATCTATGTACCCTCTTGGCAATATCAGAGGGTTTATTGCTGATAAAGATCAAGTTCAAGTCAGTTTGGATATGAATCAACCTTCATATGAGGCTGACAATGATTGATGGAGATGAAATCCTGATGGATCCTTTGATCCATTCATCGTCTCTTAAGATAAAAAGGATAAATCAAATCTGGAACTCCCTTAATGAGTACAAAGAATTCCATACGGTCACAAACCAAGCATAATGTTCCCTCTAAGATTAAGAAATATCTTAACAATCATAAGGATTAATACCCTGATCTAAAGCACGTCCCTCCTCAGGATATAAATATCTTTTCATTCAAGTAAACAATGGGCGTTTTTTACCCTATATTGCTGGTCTAAATTATTGCTAAAATGCATTTTCTCTAGTGACAAATCATTCCACTAGGATACTAACTAAAAGCTGATTCAAATTATAGTTGTTTATACTTAAGGGAACCGGCCAATAAAATTCAGAAATCTCAATCCTGCTCAAACTTCTTGATCTCATTGTTGGTGGCGGCACCCATTTATTTCACTGCTTGTGTCAATGAGCTCTAACTCGCGGTGGGAATCCCTGAACCAGGATGTTCTGTAGCCCCTTACTTTTTACCTGCTTCTAGGTCTGAGACTGAAACACTTCTATTTATTTCTTCTCCCAATTTATTAATATGTTGATCACGTTAGGTTTTGTATGATGGCGATGCTCCAATGCGCCTTGTTTAAGGTTTTTGATTATATTTTAATATTGGTTGATTACTTTTTGGTAATATTCAGATGGAAGGTTCTATCACATACATTAGGGTAACTTGATCAGAAGGTAATTTGGTCATTTCTTCGTCAATGGCCATTCTGCTAAAATTACTCCATCAGTGGTAAATTGTAAATTATCTCACACCCCCAAAGGTATAAATGGTGGTCAAATTCATAATCTCCGCTGGCGGCGTCATTATTTTCATATCAAATCATTTTGTCTAGAAGTTATCATAAATATTGCAGGTGATGTCATACTGATTGTCTGGTAAATTCCTTGGCCATTGTCTATAAAAAGGGGTTCATTTCCCTTTACCGCGTTTTGTTCTAACATATCTAAACCTTGAGGTGAGTTATACTGGTGGGTTCCTTCCAGAGGCGAGGTGTTATTTACCAGTATACTTGTGGTAACTTTCATGACACTTCCCCTTCAAATATAAGACCAGGGGAATGACCTAAAGTGATGGACGTGTACTCTGTTTAGAACCATATTGGTGTAATAATTTCTTATTAATTACTCAGCTCCTCTCTTAGCTAGGATAGTTGCGGGGCCAATCCAGATGGCTTGAAACTTCTCAGGTTGGCCTCCCCATATATTTTTAGAAAAGGATTTTTCTCATTGAATGAACTCTCATGACTTAGTTTGTCTTTGACTCTCACGGTGACTCTTGAGGATAGTGGCTTTAATATTATTAGATGCTAGAAGTTGAATCATAATCAATTCATTGGCTAAATGTTACTGATAACTACCAGGTGGTAGGTACCTGCAATCCATGGCAATATCTGGTGCCAAAAAAATGGGTAGATCAGCTTCTAGCCCATACAGGGCTTTGAACAGAGACATGATACTAACCTGTGATGGATAAGTTAGTATGCTAGCAGCGTTGATGGTAACAGTTGGGCCCAATATAATTGTATTTAATGGACAATTTCTTCAATTTACTCCTATAGTTCCGTTCATGTTTTCTATGCTTCCGTTGGAAATGGTGTGTATAGTATGGTGAATTGTTGTCTTACTATATTAGTTCCATGATTATTCTCATGACATCATATATAAAGTTCTTGCCATTATCTGACAGCAGATTCTAAGGGTATCCATGCCTTGTTATCACTTCATTATTAAAAATCTGGCAGTTGATTCTTGGTTTATGTTTTGACTAATGATGCTTTGACCCATTTTGTGAATGTTCAACAGCCACAATAATAGATAAGGTTCCACTTAGGTTGGTAGGCAACGGTCTTATAAAGTTAATTGTTACATTGTGGAATGAGGCTGTTAGCAGAATTGGCTTAAACTCAAAGCGCTTTTTCAGGGATGAAGCTCGCGCAGGGTACACAGAGTTTTAGGGCTTGATGTACTATATCTGACATTGACTCCCAATAGAACCAGTCTCTAAGGTTTTTGTCTTCTGGAAATGTCCATGACCAACATGCTTGTGAGCTTCAATCACAAGTTCCATTTGATCACTATATCAGATGTATGGGCACCACTTGTACTTAGCCTTCTCTTAAGGTCCCCATCAATAGTCCAGGTATCTCTGTAATATCTTCTCAGGACAATCTTCACTTCATAAGTCTCATCTTGCTATTCCTCCCCTGGTAATCAATCAGGCTGTAAAAAATCACTTTCATGTGCTTGGAAGTGAAATACAGGCATTCAAGAAAGTCCATTGGCGTTGAGATGCTTGCTGCTTGCAGTGTGTATGATCTTAAAATCATGCCCTTAGAGTTGTACTGCTAATAAGACAAGGCGTCCGTCTGGATCCTTCTTGTTGTGCAGCCGGTGGAATGATACATTATCCGTCATGACTTTAAAGTGTACTATATATAGGTAGGTTAAACGTGCTTCACTGATCTTATCACCTCCAGGCACTCTCTTTCTATAAAATTGTAGTTGTTTTAAGCTCTGGTAAAAAACCTGGATTATTTGATGGTGCGGTCTAACCCTTCTTCATCATATTGGGCGAGTATCACTTTGAGCATAACGTCACTAGTATTGGTATACAGGTAAAGCGTCTTGTTGAATTATTGGTAATTTAAGTTTAGTGTTTCTTTTTTATATCTTTCAACTCTTCATAGTCCTACTCTTTCACCAGGCCCCATTAAAAATTGGTTACCATAGTTACCCCAGTAGGTTAGCGGCGCAACTAAGTCTGAAAAATGGGGAGGAACATCTGATAGTATCTAACCATCCTGTAATACATGGATGTCGCACATTCTTAAAAGCTGTTTCATAAGCCACTATGGATTTATAATTGCTTCCTAAGGCTCAATTCATTTGAGTTGATCTCATGTCCTAAGATCACCAACTGTCTCTTCAGGTATGTATTTACTTCATTTTAGCTTCAGTTAAGATTCTCTTAGTTATTAAACACTTCTCATAAGTGGTAAAGGTACTATTGAAAAGTGCAACTGGATAATTTTATATCATCCAGATAGATTAGTACACTGAATAATTCTAGATCCCCAAATTTTTGGTCCATTACTCTTTAAAAGGTTGATGTGCTTTGCACATCCCTGTGTCATCATTGTAGGTTAAACAAACCCTGAATGCTGATCAGGGCGCACTTATTTTAATCTTCAGGCGAGAGTTCCATCTTCCATTACCCAATGGTCAGATCCTTTGCATAGAGTTACTTTGATCCTAAACTTTAAAGGCCTCATCTATTCAAAAAGAGCGGTTATAAATATTTCTTTAATCTTAATTTTAACTGGTGGTAATCCAAAGCCACACAGTTTGTTCCACCTTCTTGTGTACCAGTAGCATCAGTGAAGCCCACGGGTTCTTTGAGGGTATGATAAATCTAGAGTTAGATAGCTGATAAATTTTTTGATGATAACTTTTATCTTTTGGGTATTTAACGGTACATGGGTATAAACTTAAAAAAAGATTTAGGATCTGATGTCCATCCTATGAACTTTTATCTTTGCACATTCCATAGTCATTTAGTCCTGTGCTGAAGAAGTCATTGATTTTATCCAGGAGCCAGATCCAACTTTTTCTTCTCCTTATTAGTCCCATCCCAAATCTAATTTCATTAAATCTTCAACAGAATGTACTGACTTGATGGCGTTACATCTTGACAATTGAATTGGGCTACAACTTGTCCCTTTTCTAAATGTATAGGCTGGGTAGTGATTTTCCCAATATGACATTCAGTTCTCTGGTGTAATTGATATCAAATGATTCAGGCAGAAACTTAGCTCCTACTTCTAATCCCGTTACAATTTTAAAACTTTGAGTATTGAGCTTAGAGGTATCTTCACACTGATTGAGAGCATTATTCATCGTTGTCAACCAGGTCTGATATTCATGGCATCACTAGTGCTCAGTGGTAAGCCTACTTTTCATTAACCGTGGCAGAAATTGTTTAAAGCCTTTTTTAGGGTATAATGTATTATGTAGATTGACTGATTGGTTTCCACCAAAAATTTACGCTGCTTTCATGACTTGGCATTTTCATTTTTGAACACCGGTGTTAGTTGGTGGCTGAGTATGCTCACTTTATTGGTGGTGACGTCAATATCAGCTTAAAACTTAAGTAAAAAATCTGGGTGCTGATAAAGAAATAATAGCAGTTGTTGTTTAGAAAAATACTGGAGCCATCAGAATCATGCACTTAAACATAATGGAAATGCTGAATATGCTCCTAAGGCATGCGTAACATCTGGTAAAGCTATTCTATAACTGTCATTGTAACAATGTCTGGCATAAGCTTTAGTTTCATCATTAAATTTCGAGGACAAGATATTGACAAACGCTCCAGTATCCAGTACATCCAAGACGCAAGCCCCCTTATCATCATTTTGATTTTTGTAACGCCTTTCCAGGTGGGTTCCCAGCTAACTAAAATGTCAGTATCTGACTATTATGAAAGCTTCAGATATTCTCTCTTTGACGTTGCCTTAGTGGTGTCCCATGTATCTGGTTACATGATCTTGAAGGTAGACATCACAAGCTAATCTCTTTTTGTGTTGTTGATGATCCTGGTAGGTATAATAGCCAGAGTTAAGTAGTTATTTTTTGTACTAATTCAGTCAATTCCATTCACTCATAGTAAAGCAGGAACAGCCACCGCACTAGGTTCCCCTAGTACATGGTATCCTGCAGACTACATCCTCATCTTCCTGATCATCTCCCCTTTGTTGTTTAAAACTCGACTAGCTCACTTCATGGGTGGAATTTTTGGTAGGGGTGCATCCTTCCACTTGGTGGCATTCATTGTACAAAAAAGCTAAAACTGTCCAGGTTTATGGCACTTGCTGCAGGTTAGACCTCTAAGGCTGTCGTTCTACTAGTTTGGGAGTCTTATCTCTATGTTTCTTATTCTTATCATAATGACATAGATAGCCTTACTTATTCTTTGAGGTGTTGTCCTGATGCATTATATTCCAGCTTATAAGTTCGTTGTAAAATGAATAAGGCATCCTTGATGGCCTTTAGTGACATTGCGGCCTTGATGGCTAAGGTCATGTGCATCCTCAAAGCGGAATGCATCTTGAGGGAACTTAGTAGCGCCGTCATTGATTCAGTAGATCTAAGGCTCCTATTTCCATAATTGCTGAGCTTTAAGGTAGTAACGTTCAGCATAGTTAACAACTGAATCACTCTTTCCCAGCTCCACTAGCAGGAAATCTTGTTTCATGCTCTATACTTCTTAATAGTTTTAGACTTTGACATGAAGATGTTCTTCACCTCAGTCAGGTTAATTCAGGCTTAGGCTTGCACTGAGAATCTCTTGATCCTTGCAGCTCAAGCACATCTATACTTAGTGAGATTTCAGTAAAACACTCATGCCATCCATAGTTTTTTGTACATCTGTATGGAACCTACGATGGTTCCCTAGCCAGGTATGTACATGGTCCTGAAGTAAGGCTTGAGTTTGGGTCCTCTTTGTTAGGTTTGATGCATCCCATGTGAATTAGTGTAGCACTAATTGAGTAGCCAAGATTGTTGTCTCTAAACAGATAGCTGCTTGGGATGAGGTAGGGTCTAGTTGAGGTGCAACCTCAGTTGAGCTTTCAACTCATCAGACTCTTGTCAAGAGTGTACAGCATGGAATCGTGATGGTCTAAACAATCTCCATAACTGAAAAGGTACAAATGCAAATTCCATTTTCATGATCAAAGAATAAGAGTCCGTCCTTGATTTCTTTAGTAGTGAATTCAATCTTTATATAGCTGAAGAAATACTCACAATTTGTATGGCGGCAATGTGAGCTCTTCTAGCATCCCCTTGACACGCTAAGGTTAATTTTGTTGATCTGAGACCTCTAGTTCCAATTTTTAAAGTCTTGAAGGATATTACCTTCTCTATCACCTGGAGTTTATAGGAATCTTCACCATGATAGGCCTCCATATATTGAGCGACAATCTGTTCTTGATGGATCTCATTTCAGTTCACACTAGTATGAGGGTGTTACCCCTATTGTGAGCACCACAGTCAGCTCATTGTCCCTTACCCACTTAAACTTGGGTGGCTTAATTGCTGTGAAGGGTTTGTTCCACATTTATTATACATCAGGCGACCTTATGAAGGTACATGATAACCTTCACTGAGTAAATCTTCTTCTGATGCTACCCAATACAGCATCAATGGCTCATTGGAACTGTTCATCGCCCTGCTGATGGTATTCTTGTTGACACTCTTGGGCAAATCTTTTGTATTGGGTTATGGAACAAGACTCAATGGAACCCTTGACAAACTCTGCCTTAGTGTTTTAGCAACCATATATCCTCCTCACAAGTATCTTCTTTTGATTCCATACTAATTACTGCAAAGTTCTTCACTTAACACAATATAAGTGGAAAATGAATAACTTTCATATTCTATGGTTAATGCTATTCTATTGGATTAAACAAAAATATTCCCACTTTAGGCATAGTATTGAGATTTGAGATACTAATAGATTGATAGTAATTTGGTATTGGGTTATGGTGATACTATAGGAGCTTCTCAAGCTCTTGTCAGTCTCTTCTTGATCTATGACTTGGTGGCGGCATCCATTTGGTTCAATGTTTATATCCCTGAAAATATCTCAAGATGAACATCCCTGAACCAGGATGTTCAGTGGCACCTTTCTCAGTACCTGCTACTTGGTCTGAGCTGCAATACCTCTTCTGGTTATTAATTATTCTCCCAATTTAGTAATACTATGATCACACTAAGATTTGCATGATGGCGCTGCACCAATGCGCCTCACTTCAGGTTCAACAATCATTTGATATTTATTACATACTTATTGGGTATATACAGATGTAAATTATTATCACTTTTATTGGGTTAACTTGGTTCAGATGATGTTAGGTTAATTCTTCGTCATTGACATATATAATGAAGTTACTCCATCGCTGGTTAATTATATATTATCTCACACCACCAAAGGTATAAAAGGGATAAATTTCATGGTCTTTGGTGGTAGAGACATTGACTTGTACTAAGACACTTCATCCAGCAGATATTAGAATATTTTGGTGACATCATCCTAACTTGCTGGTAAATTTCTTAAGCCATTGACTATAAAAGAAGGTTCATTTCTTCTATTAACGTTTTTTTACATATCTGGATCTTGAATTGGTCTTTATACTGAAGGGGTTCCTTCCATAGAAAGATTATTTCCCATTATACCCATGGTAGATTCCACAACAAGGTTCTACCTTTAATGATAAACAAACTACTGAAACTCATACAAAGGGAGCTTTCCCATTTGTATGACTCCAAGAAATGTTTGTACTACTAAATCAATGAAAAATTATTTTTGAAAAACAAAATTAATTGAGATGAACAATATACATATGCATCCACAAGAGCCACAAGAGTCATGAAACAACAGAAGCCACAGTTAGGTTCAGAGCAGCAGCCATGCATTCATAAACTAGCAAGAGCCAAAGTATAATATATTGAATAAATAAAGAAATCAAAAGAATCATGAAATTGGACTCTTTTTATCCTGAAATAAAGATACAACTACAAAATCACCTTATGTGAATAATGATTTGGTATACATCAAGTCCTACTTTAAGCAACCTAGATCCCCCAAATTACTATATATACTTTACATATTTCTATAAAAATAACTTATTCACATTTTTATTGTTGATTTATTTAGTGCTAATAATGACAAAATATAATATATACTTTCAAAGGTTTTTACTTATCCTTATTGCTTTTCCAGAGGTTTAGATGAGCTCCAGTATGCTTATGAAAAGCCTTCACTAAATTATTACAAAGTCTTTATCACAGATAGAATTATTTGGGACCATGAGTAAAATTCCCACGCAACCACAAAATAGACTTTTAAAATTGCTTGGCGATGACCACTGTAAAAAGGATACATAACCTAACACAAGTGGCTTAACACTTTAAATTAGTACCCTTTATGAAATTATAAAATTATAATAACTGGTTTTATCTACAGGGGTAACTACCAAGAAATTATGAAGATTTTATGAAAACATGGAAGTGCATTATGGGAGAAAAGCTTCTAAAAGATAGAGATCTGGAGAGTATGCACAAGGTTCACAATGGGTTAAAGCAGCAAGTGGCCATTTACCAAGTGAGCTAGGAAGAGTCAGACTACCATCAGTACAAGAAAAGATATGAGATCTGGCCTTGACTCAGTTGTAAAAGAAAGTAAATATTTAAAGAGAGAACAATGAAACTGTAAAGAGCTTAAACACAATTTTTGGTAAGCTTGAAAAGCCATTATGAACAGTTGATATACTTAAAGCAGGATGTGAATAATATGCAAGTGTGACGTCTTCCTTTCTTAAATTGTTACCTACTCTGGTAGAACGCACTACTAGTACCAAAACACCAGCTATGGTTTTACAACCTATTAAACAAATAGAATCTGAAGAGAATCTCTGTTTCTGGCCATTTTAAGACTAAGTTTACTTCTGTTTAGGGAACTATAGCTTGATTCCTTCAGTTATACAAAAGTAGCATGGATAGTCAGAAAAAAACAGAAAGCTCACCAAGTTCATTAATTTAGAGTAGAGAAGCACAAGAGGTGCTTGTAACCATGCTTTGACCACATCATACTTAGGAAGAAGTCAATGAGATTTCTATTGATGAGTCTGAAGTGCACAGGAAGTCAAAACATGAATCTAGAGTTACCCATTATGAGAATGGGAAAGTCTTAGTCTGTTGTGGACTATTAAAACTGGTATTGCTTCAGGGACTAGCAGCTTTAGATGCCTGGAGAATATGATCTAGTCACTGCAAATAAATGCTTTCTTAGTTTTCTCTATCACACCTACAACTCCTGTTGCACATGACCTTGTCTGTGAAACCAACCCAATCTCTGATGGCCATTACAGATGCCATAAATGACGTTAAAGCCGCTTACAAGAAAGAGCCAAGAAACTAGAACTATTGGCATCGCCTCCCTGATCAAAAGGCTGTTTATGTTGCTCAGAGTCATAATGATAAGCCTAATTAGAAGGCTTGCTGACCAATCAAAAGAAATAATATAAATTCCATACAGTTTAAATGTAACAACTTTCAGCAAGAATGGCACTTTTGAGAAATAGTTTAAGTAGGAGTAATATAAAAAGGTAGACCCTAAAGAGGAGGTCACGGGTCAGTCAATTGGGTTGCACACCACACCAATGAAATTTATGAGCAATCTGGTTTTTGAGTTGAGTTAGTACTAATTCATTAGAGTCCTAAGCGAAGTGATTTTTCTCACCTACCTCAGATCTAAGCAAACGAGTTTTGAGCCCACAGAGAAAATTTTACTTAACTCAAGCTTCCAAGCCCACTCATATTGTTGACATTATCTCAGATGGCGAGAATTCAATAAAACTTCATTCAAAAAGATTTCAATTGAAGACTGCAAGTCACCTGAGGCTTGAAAGGAGTCCTATTTTATGAGGAGTTAGGAGGATTCATAAAGACAGGCAATATAATCCATACCATGGTCGTGACTATTGAAAAAGAGTACTATTAAAGTGTAAGTCGCCATACACAAAGACAAATTACAACTACTGGATACCGGCGCCCTAGTTAACATCATGTCTTTAAGCTCCTAGGATTTTAAACTTTGAACCAGACATTAATTATAAAGCCAAGTTCAATATTTCTGGTCCTGTGTCAAAATACTATGAGCTATCTTTTGCATTACCCTTTTAAAATTGGATGCATTGTCTTGTCTGTTCCTTATGCGGTACTTGAAAATGACCACAATTATTTTCTCATAGAAACTCAGTTCCTGATTTGAGTTTGGAGGAATCATTGACTTTAACCAGAGTTCTTTTAGGCTTCTCAATCACCAGATGCCAATTGTGTTTCAAGATGAGGAAAAGAAGTGGAAGAAGTAAGTATGCTTATTCAAACTGAACATTTTATTTACTCGTTCAGTTATATACTGAAGACAAAGGGGATGAAGCAGCTACCATCAAAAGTAGAAGCAGATTCTGCTTTGCCCTTGTTCGCCAGCAAAGAGATGGACCTAACGCCTGGAAAACAGAAGGTTATGCTGGTCAACATCAGCAATGATATCCTAGAGCAGATGATTATTGAGATCTACTGCCCAAAAAAACTAGGGACCATGAACCCCAAGTAATGCCTGGATACTATGATTTTATATACCAAAGAGAAGTCAAAGGCCTCTTTGAGAACATTGTCAAGCATATTGTTAGAATTAATAAGGCCAAACCATAGCTAAATTAAAGATGTACCACTACACCAACATTTAATTAGTTCACGCTTTTTTCAGCCTTGAAGAGAAAGAATTGCAAGAGCCAACTACACAGTAAGAATGTGAACTCAAAGAACTATTGTATAATCATTCAGATTTTTTTAGTTAAGGGTGGTAGCCTGGCAGAGTAATTCCTGCTTCCACTCTAGTGTGTGTTTTATTCAACATATGTTGAAACCCATACTGGCTATAAAAAAATCTCAGTGTGGTATATTTGTCCCAAGGTTGATCTGCCTCAATTACTTTTAAAATTTTTTTAGTTACCTAATGACTATGTCCTTTGAAAAGGGGGAGTTCTTAAGATTAACACTTGAAGTGTCATATCATTTAATAAAATATTTACCGCCAATCCAGTAATAAAGAAGAAGTCTTCAAAGAAGTTGCAACAACTAATAGATGCAGGCCTGGTACACCCCCCAAGGGTACTGGGCGTCACCTTCCTACTAGCGCGGAAGAAAGATGGGGCTCACAAAATAGTAATGTATTTCAGAAAACTCAAAAACTGAAGAAAAATTTGCACCACTACTGAACATTATGATGCATTAAAATTTGTGATTGTGCTAATTTTACTATAACTGACCTCACAAGATGATACTGGCAGAGATAGATCTCACCAGAAGATCAGGAGAAGTGTTCTCAGATAATCAGTCATGGATTAGATGAAACAACAAATAAGCCATAGAGCTTGTGCAACGTTCTGGCTACTTTCAAAAAGCAATGGAGGATATTTTCTGAGATCAAAAACGTTGATTGTACTCATCTACATAGATGACATCACAGTGTTCAGCAAGGTATTTAAGGATCATTTGGCAAATCTGAAGAAATTTTTAACTACCTGTGAGAGAACAAGATCAAGCTGAAGGAGAGCAAGTGCTTGTTCTTGAAGAGTCAATTAGAATTTCAGTCCATGAAGTAAATCAAAGTGGAATTAATCCACAGAAAAGTAAGGTTGAGAATTTGTTAATATGAGTTTTTAAAATGCATGAGAGATTTCCAGGTGTCCTTGGGCATTGTAGGATACTACCACTAATTTGTGCAAACTTTTTGGATATTGTCAAGCCATCTACGCACCTGCTGAACAATTTAGTACTGTTCAATTTAAAGCAAAAGTAATAAAACAACTTCATACTACTCAATCAGAAGCTGACGGAAGCCCCTGATACAGATATAAACTGATTTCTAAAAGACATTCTCATCTACACTGACATCAGCGATGTGGGCATGATGGAATCTTATCTCATCTGGGAGAAGAAGGATATCATCCTATAGAGTTCATTTGAAGATACCTACCAGGGCAGAGCGCAATTCTACAGTTACAGAGAATGATTGTTTAGCTTTATTAGAACATTATGATACTTCTGACCATGCATTAAAGAAATCCACTTTGAGATATCCAAGGATCACACCTCATTGATATGATTAATGAACATAAAAGTCACAGACGGAAGACTTGCAAGATAAGCCTTTCATCTAAATGATATAACTTTGAAATCTTATACTGGGCTAAAAGAAACATCTGAACGTGGATGGCTTGTCTTGATTACCCATTTTCCACTTTCAAGCACACGATAGTGATAGAATCTATTAACTGATTTGAATACCAAAGTATAAATGGGAAGAAGGGGACAACGTAGTGAAGAGTATTTGAAGAAATGTTTAATAACAATTAGGCTCAGAGAAGTAATCTGGAGAAGCTAGTAGATAAAAAAGGATACTTTATGCGAAGCTGAGTAATATATTAGTAGTAGTATTGGAAGGACACCATCAAGTAGGCCACAAAAGGCTAAAGGAGACATAACTGCACTTCAAGTGGGATTTTACTGGGAGGCGATGGTGGATGATATCGCTTATGTTCTAGAGCTCTGTGTTTATTTGCCCAATAAAAGCCATTTCCAAAAAAGTCTAAGTTTCAACATATCCCGCCAAGTACACCCAATCACAACTTCTCATCAATATTTTGGGACATTTCCAAGCTCGTTCAATGGTAAAATTGATTATTATTGTTGTCATAGATCACTTTACCAATTGTGTAGAAGCAATTGCAGTAAAGTCCTTTACCTCCAGAGTTACAGCAAGGTTTTTATGCAACAGATTGATAATTGCTATGGAAGTTCTCAGATAACACTTTCTGATAATGGACGGAACTTCATCTTAGAATTTGTGAGAAATCTGATGGAGTTAATGGGAGCCAAGTAGCAGTTTACCACACCATACACCCTCTCAAGCATTGTCATCATGGAAAGAGTAAATAGAACCCTTACATTATTCTTGAAGAGGATCGCAGTCAAATTATAGTTAGAAATATAACATATTGTGCCATCAGCCATGTTTGCTTATCAGTTGAGCTACCACAAGATTATTAGCATGTCACCAACTAAAGGCTATATGGAAGAGAAGCCGCGTTACCAAGGTTGTTAGCCCCAGTGATGGACGTTAATAGGAAGAATTTACCCATGGAAAATACCAAGGAGAGTTAGCTGAGGGGTTAGTCAAGATATAGCTGAACATCAGCTGCGATATTATGAAGCTGCTCAAGGAGAGTACCAAAGTGAGGGACTAAAGACCTAGGTTGCCCAGATTTGAGGTGGGACAGAAATTAATGTTATACCACATGAACATAGGACAACCTGTAAAGTTACAGGCTATCTGGACAGGACCTGCAGCTGTATCATGAGAAGAGGAACCAAGTACTTAATCAATGATGATACAATGCACATCACATATAAATGAGTTCACGTGTAGCACCTGAAGTCTTTCCCTGAGTTTTTACTTGGGGGGGTAGTGTTTAGAAAATCTCAACAAAAAGTACAATTCCTCTCCCATGGGTAGACCCCTTCAGAGAACCCCAATTATAATAGTTATGAACTTTAATAATCATAAGGGCAATAGTCCCTTAGTCAGTCTGGACAACAATTAAAAGCCTTTTAACATGGCCAATATTCAAGATTTTTATGAGAAAACAAAGCCCTTTTATAAACTTCAATCAATCTAGAATCTTTGACAATGGAGGCCTAAATATACCCTCTGACCACCAAAAATTTTGACAGCCACTCACAATGACGGCAATGGAGCGCCATTAAAAATTAGTTAAAAAGATTATGCACCCAAAATTACAAGTAATTTACCTGAAAAACCCACTTATACCTTTGATTTCTCTTGCTAATGATGGCCAAATTACTGAAACCCAACCAGAAAAAAAATTTTCATTTTTATTTATCTGAGAAAAGAGCATATTACCAAAATTTAAAAATTAACCTAATTTGAGCTACAATCAGTTACAAAATATTTATGCAACTGTAAGAGCCACAGGAGCCTTGAGAACCTTAGGAGCCACAATCAGGCTTTAAACAGTAATTACCCATTAATAAACAAGCAAGATCTTCGCAATATAACTTGTGGAAAAAACCCATAAGATTAGAGAGAATCAAGGAAATGGACTCCACCAACCCTGAAACCAAGATACAGATAATATTTGCTTTATGCAGAGAAATTGACTTGATATACACTAAGTCCTACTTTATCACCCCTAAATCCCCCATCTTTACTATATATTTTTATCACTTTCTAATAAAATAACTTCTTTTAAAGTAATCTGCCTTTATTTTTATTTTATTTGGTGCTAATAACAACAAATACTAGAATATTTAATGTCAAAGGTTTGGACTTAGCCTGGTTTTAACAGCAGAGGTTAAGAGAAGCTCTGAAGTGCTTAAGAACAGCCATCATCAAGATTAGATTAAGGCTCTACATCTCTGGAACACTTAAAACCATGAATAAAAGTGCCACATACCAAAGAACAAGACTTTCTAAATCGCTCAGTGATGCTCCTGTGATCAATTACTTAATTATTGCAACTGGTTCAACCTTTTCAATAAGCCTCCCTGAGAGAGCAGGCCAGTTTAGCATTACCAGCTTGTAAGTCACCAAAGATGCTACTAAAGTAAATAACCTTCATTGGTAAAGCCTTTTCATCCAAAGTGGTCCTACATAGACTTTGGCACTTCTTTCTAGTTCTAATCAATTAAAACTATATCTACATTATCATCTTTGTCAGCTTTTCTGGGTTATCCAACGCCTCCTTATCTAGCTGATCTTATGGTCTCCTTGATTTCGATATTTTTAAATTTTTATTTGAGGTGGGCTGACCTGGGGATGATACTGCACCAATTAGGGAAGTGAAGAAAATGGGAAAGGAGGATAAAACCCGGAAAACCTCCATGCGCAGCATATGATAGGCCAGGAACTCCATGGACCACCTTTGCTATTTGCTATCTCAGTTCAGGGCATTGGTGCACAAAACCAACACAGTCAAAATTGTCCCCTACCCAAAGTCCATTACCAGGATTAAACTTAGGAGGCAGTGGTAGAGGTCCTTGATTTCAATATTTCAGTCATATTTCTTCCCTCTTACAAGACTATAACCTCATCAATACTATTTCATCATCTACTATACTCATGCTAATTTCCTGACTCTCAATTTTTTCAGACATTCAGCATGCCAATGAAAGACTTGGCTTCCACCAAGGGATATTCCAATACTCACAATAGCATCCATAGTCTTCATGGCATCACCGTTATGAGAATTTGGTAGTTAGATCCACTTGTGGAGAGGTGTGAAGAGTTTTGATCTACAAACACTAATCCCATTATAAATGCTAGAATGAGGTTTGGCAACAGTTTCACCCAATCCTATTGCAATTAGGAGAGACTATCTTGTCTAGGGGGGTGCTTGTGCTTGCCATTCTTATTTAAGCTCAAAGTTAAGGTTGGTTCAATTGTGCATCTGATAGTGGAGCAAGGTTGCCATTTTTCCAATTTTGAGTCCGCTGGTGTTCTTATTGACATTTCATTCTGTTTTTATGTTTTCCTTGATATATCCTAGGGCGTGGTAGGTTTGGTTGGTCATTTTTGTATTTGGCTCAGGGTGGGGTTGTTAGTAGATTGTCTACAACTCTCCCTGAAATGAATATTGTAAACACAAAGGAAACAGCCCTTTTACAGGATCAACACCTTAATAAATTATAGTTAAAACCCAGAAATGTCTTCATAAGGAGCAATCTGAGAGGGCAACTAAAGGTATATAAACCTAAAAAAAATTTATAGTTTCATTGAAAATAGGGAAGATGACCAACATAGATATTGGACAACCAAATATAACTATAAAGTAAATTGGAGTTTTAAAATTTCTAGCAAATAATGAGAGACCAACATCAATGATAGTCCCAAACTGCGAGTATGTAGAACCTCAAGACTTAAAAATAATATGAATATTATCTGTTTTGGGAATATGATATCTCAAACATGAACCAAACCATTATTTACCAATAAAACATAAAGAACTGTCCAAATTACAACATAATCTGTGATATTCAACGCCATTGATGTAGCGTTTAAACACCATCATATGCCTTCTTAGAACCAACCTGGGCCTGCCTTCCTGAAACCAGCGTTATTCCAAAGTAAGATTGAGATCAGGGAGGGTGGACAACTTAGTCCCTTTGGCTATCTTCTCATCCTCCCTGTTTCTCCAATTTACTTTATCACTCAGGCCTTGAGTTATGAAAGGGGGTCATTACTTGCATATCTTTGAGCAGGAGGTTGCCTAGTAAGCTCCCTGAGGCAAGTTCTTGGATTTTCGCACTAAGAGATGCTAGTATGGAGAATACCAATGAAATGGCAACTGCCATTACTAAAAAATGAGTGGGAGCCCTCCATTGATTAAGTAGTTTTAATGGAGGTTACAGTATCCTTACAATTAATAATGCGTAAAAAATTTTGTACCTTTATAATTTATGGTTTACTATTAGAAGAAAAAAATAACCCAGCACTCTACAGTAGGCAGAGCGCTGGGTTTTTATATTGGCCTGATTAGTGATTTGCATACTTGTATGTAAACAGGGTGGAGGTCAAATATTCTTAGTGATTCCAGGAACTTGTCCATTGTTGTTTTTTCATGTATTCCATTGTTCTCTAGACCTCCAGAATAGGGTATGGCGGATGGCTTGTTAAATGCTTCAACCCAAGGGTTTTTAAACTTTTATAAGTGCCAAACTTAACACTCAATCTCCTATGGTGTTGCTTTATCTGCTCAAGATTTTTAATTTTGCATCTAAAGGTGATTAAATATATTTGTTTAGGGATTTTTCCCTCATTCAAATATGGTGATTTTGCCCAATTAGATATTCAGTCTCAGTTTGCCAGTAAAATTTCAATTATCTCAGAAAATGTCCCCAATCTTGTCTATTTACGCCTCATTGTACTCTGTAAAGATGAAATGTTCAGGGAGCCCAATGACTGGGATGGGGCAAGTGTATTCTAGGGGGGCTGTGGACACCCACCACTTGTCAAGGGTGTGACTCAGGTATGGTATCCTCTCCAGCGGTAGCGCTAAGTAAATTCCCTTTCTTTGTTAAAAAGAGGTACAATGTCCTGTCCAGCCTAATGGCTGAGGCAGGGATCCTTGCACATTTACACTGTTCAATAGAAATAGTGTTACTCTACTTTTATAACAGCCAGCTCATGGGACATGACTTTCCATAGGTACAACCTAGAGCCAAAATTTGGTCTATTATCTATGTTTAGCCAAGATATTGGCATCCTGTAATCCAAACTTTATGGCCGTGACACTCAGCTTCTCTTTCTGCACCATTACAAATTCTTAAAAGGCCTTGAAAAACTAGACATTGCCCAATGCAGCTTGTTTTTATGTTTAACAATAATCTATCTATTATATATGTAATATCATCTTTTTGACCTTAAATTGACCGTTTTATCTTGGTTTTCTACCCTACTCTAAAAACTTAATCAACTTGTCATTTTCTTTAACATCTTTTTTTTCAAGGCCAAATAATTATAAGGATACTTCAGATAACTATAAATTGAAAATTTATTGTGTCATTATAGTGGGGTATATGATGCCAATGGCAGATGCTATAATATCATGTGCTTCATACTATAGCATGTGCTTGCATGTGTCAGGAGTTTGGAATTCCCATATTATCCAGCTGTGATAAGTTATATAATCTTTCTTATCTTTATTTGGTTCACTTTATTAAATTATAATCTTTAAGGATGTTGAAGTTAACAATGTTCAATAAATTTTTTTTGGGTTTTTTCCCATAAATCATTACTTATTTTAATGTTGGGTTTCAGTTTCAATCATTACTTTAAATAACTTGTTGGGGAAGATCCTCAACAATGTTTTAAAATTTTTGATTGTTGATTTAATTATCAACATTTAACTTTCTTACAAAGTGTTGGGATTTTTGCCCATATTCCCAGCTGGCTAGATTACCAGGGATCGCTAGGGTATAATTCCCTAATATGAGGTGAATTAGATATCAGTTGACCCTGACTTTGGAAGAACTATGTTTGGGGGATTTTAGGATATTCACCTGGACATATCCGTTGGGGATTGATCTGGACATATACTTAAGATCTCATCGGGCAAAGTTGCTGATGAAATAGGGGCATCTGATAGTGTTTAACTAACAGGTGTACTGATTGGGATCAGTCAGGTTTCATTACCAACCAATTGGGACTTTAAGGAGTAAGTTGCGAGGTGAGTAATAAAGCCTGCAACTAGTGAATTAATCAGTTGGTTTATGATCTGCCTTAATGGGTAACAAGTCTCATTACTTAAGCAGTTCGCTTTCCAAATATGGTTGGTTTACTTGGAATGAGAGGAAAACGTTAGGACACGTTTTCTAACTCTTTCTGTTTTAGGTCTCAAGGATGTCTAATGACGAAATCCTAGCCAGGATGGGGAAGATTATTGCTTCTGAGATGAGGATGGGTGATTCATTGGCAACAGCTGCCATTTCATCAAGGAGGTGCCAATCAAGGGTTGGGCACCAAATTTCTCATTATAAATTCCCTGAAGAATACACCAACAAAATATTGAAAATTACCAGATCATTTTTACTAGAGGATCAAAAAATACCAGATCACTTTTACTAGAGTATTAGCTTAGTAAACTTTATCAGAATCCTTTTATTCTATTCTTTCTCAGGGATATTATTTCTATGTGCAATTTTGGGAGACTTTTTAAGATAAATAGTAAGGATCTGAGCCGGGATCCAGAGAATAAGCTGAATTAAATTGGGGATTGCTGCTGATTGTGTGTCAAACCAGAGAAACCGTAAACAGGGATCTAAGAGTAAATCAAGTTAGGCAGTACGATGGAACAAATCCCTATTTAAGGACAACATAAGTATTTCAAGAGGAAATACTGGCTGAGCGTTGGACCAAAATCTAATACTTCCATTCAACTATGGATAATAGTTGCCATACTATTACCAATGATTATATCAACTACTATCATACAACGCAGATAATTGCACAAAACCTGAACCTGTGCATGTAATATATTTATAGGGGTTATTGGACGAGAATAATCAGAAAACTATAAATTTTTTACAAAGTGGTGCTCACTACAGGGGTGTAGTTGAGTAGAAGATATTGAGACATGATGTAATATGAGGATGTTTCCAATTCCTGAAATAAGATACTGAGGAAAATAACGTTAATGAAACAGAACGTGAAGTGGATCATGTTTAATTGCGTTCACCCATCTCAGAAGTGGAGCTCCTAGTGAAGCGATTTGAGGATACTCAAGTTTTGGGAAAAGGACTTGCAGCTTAGATATTAAACTGTCTAGTGCTGCAAAAACCTGTTCTACTCGACAACTACTTGAGATGAAGAGGTTCATCAGGGCCAACTTGGGTTGAAATTGGGTCCACTTGAAATAGTCCTGAGGAACAGCAAGAACAACTCAGGTTGCAATTGGGTCCACTTTAAATAGTCCTGAGGAGAGAGATGTTTAGATGAGACACTAGATGAGACATTGGTTGAAATTGAAGTGGGAAGAGATTGCTTAAGAGAATTGGATTGCCATACCAATGAAGAGTATGAGGTCAAAACAGGAAATGATTAATCCAAGATAGTGGAGAGAATTGTTTGACTCAATAACATTCAATCAATGATCAGAAATTGCTGGAGATGAGTTCATCAATTCAAGACGAAATTGAATGAAGGTAAAAAGGCCAGATTGATCTGTGTGATAAAGGGATCTTTTCCAGATCCTCAGTGGATATATTTCCAACGTTTTGGATGGCCACAAAGGCCAAAAACGTTTTTAGGAGAAAAACAACCTATACAATCAAATGAAACTGTTGACTAATGAGGTACAAAGATTAAAGTATCTTTTGCCAAAATATGAGATAAGATTAGGACCTATTGGATGTATAACCAGTCAGGATTGAGGGTTTAATGAATGAAAACATTCAATAGTATACCCAAAGTCAGCAAGTGTTACCTATATGTGAGAAAACAGCACTGCTGGTCATATAGTGAAGAAGATCAATACTAAGTGGAAGCATTGAGCCTAAGAGAAAATAGTTGCAATGTTCCCAGAAGACCTCTGAACCATTAAATGGTTATGCCCTGAGATTTTAGTCAAGTCCTAGAAGAGGACCACTGAACCAAATAGATGGTTAAATATTAAGAGGAAAAGATTTTAACCCATGATAACTGGTAGTTCAGAGTATACCTAGAAACCAGTTTGGATGAAGGGGAAGAGAAGGACCTCTGAACTTTTTTGTAGGTTAAAAGTCCCATTGCAAAAGAAAAATATAAAAAATATATAAAAAATAAAATATTAAATATTGATTTTTATGGTCCATGATTTTTGGACCTATGATGAGATGTGATTGGCAACATGGGTTGCTGAGAAAACTAAAATATTGAAGCCATAAAATGAATGGCTGTACTGAAGAGTGTCAGAGATATCCAAGTGTTCCTTGGAATGGTCAGATACTATAGAAGATTTATTTGGAATTTTTCCAGAATTACTGAGCCCTTATTCCATCTGTTGAAGGATCTGAAGAAAGGATTTGTATGGAATGAAGAATTACAAAATATTTCAAAGAGTTATTCCAGTACCTGATAGATTCATTAATTTTGAAATATCCAAATTTTAATTCGATAATTTATTATACAAACCAATGCTTCTTTAACAATGATCAGTGTCATATTAGGCCAAGTAGATGAACTTGGGGACAAACATCTGGTGGCATATGTGAGCCAGATACTCTCAGCTGCTGAGAGGAACTACATTGTAGCTGAGCGTGAATGCCTTGAAGTCATTTACGCCTATAAACAGTTTTGGGTGTACATCCATGGAATGCACTTCAAAGAGGTGATGGACCACTCCTCGTTACATTGGCTTCACAATTTGTGAGAACTAGAAGGATGACAGGCCCAATGGGCATTGAAGTTACAGGCTTATGATTATGAGATTGTCCACCAAGAGGGGAATTCTCATCAGAATGTGGATGGCTTATCATGTTTACCAGTGGTCCAGATGGTATACCAGCAGGTGGATGAGTTATTTCAGAGAATGGTCACCAGAGAGATTGAGAACAAGCCCCGAGAAATCCAAGGATGAGCTTGGAAAAGCAATGGAATTCACCAATACTATGGATGGAAAAGTTTTTATGACAAGTAATGGGAAGCAGTTACTATTCCCAAAGCTGTCAGAAAGAGCAGCTATCGTACAAGCTGCTCATAAGTTTGTCAGGAATGGAGGCCTGAGAAATGACTGACCATATTCATTAGTACTACTACTGGGAGTCAACCAACTATGATGTCACTGACTATCTAGCTTATTTTGTGGAGTGCCAGTTGCACAAGCCACATAAGAATATGACTGGATACTGACTGGTCCACCCTGGATTTGCTTGGCATTTGGTGTCCCTCAATGTGATGGGACCGCTGACAATGAGAACAGGGGGAGTCAAGTATATAATAGTTGCAATTGATCATCTGACAAGATGGGTTGAGATGAAGGCCCTGGCGAAAGTAGATGCTACCAGTACTGCAAAGTTCATCCTGGATCAAGTAGTATACCAACATGGATGCCCGCAGGTCCTGCTGAGCAACAATGGGACAAATTTCACATCTCATGTGATCCTGCAGTTAAATGAGATAATGGGGATCTGAGGAGTCATTTCTGTTCCCTACCAGCTGGAGACAAATGGACTGGTAGAACAAGTGATGGAACGCTTGCCATGACGCTGAGGAAGCTGGTCACAGGAATAACTTCCATGTGGGGAATTTACCTGAGTTTGGTGATGTTTGCCTACAATATCAGTCATCATACAGCGATGGGAGAAACGCCATTTGAGTTGCTTTATGGGATGAAGGCCGCGTTGCCGCCAATTTTATATTTGGTGGTGGAACCAACATCAGGGATGAGTGCCGAGCAGTACTTGAACTAATTGACAAATATCCTGATCAAAATGCAATTGCAAGCATTTGATACGACTTTAAAGAAAAAGATATAAGTAATAATGATGGACGATAAGAACTGACTGGCCTTATTAGAATACCAAATAGGCAAAAGAGTTGCCTACCTCAATATGCGTGGTTTTGGGAGAAGAAACAAATTGGATGCATTGAGGTCAGGTCTATTTGAGATTATTGCCAAGATGGTGACAGACGCCTACTCCATCAAGAACCTCTTGGATGGAATAATAGTAAATTGAGACCATTTTAAGTATTTAAAGCAATGTATTGATGAAAAAAATAATGAAAAAAGAGTTCCTAAAGGACCACTGAACCATTAAAATGGTTATGTCCTAATGATTTGGTTAAGTTTAGAAAAAAGGACCGCTGAACCAAATTAGATGGTTAAGTCTTAGATTAGTAAGACCTCTGGACCATAGAAAACTGGTAGGTCTAAGCATACTTAGGATCCAGTATGAGGAATAAAATAAAAATGGAGCTCTGAACCAAAACAAGGTCAAACCCCATGGAAAAAAGAAGAATTAAATAAAAGATTGATAAAAATATTGGAAAAAAGATTATTAAAAACCGCATAGAAAACCAATATATGTTTATAATTTTTTATATTGATTATCCTTGATTTAGGGATAATTCTGCCTATGTCGCCTCTTGAGGAGGGAGGATGGATCGCAGTAGGAGTGAATAACCTTTTATAATCTATATGAGATCATATGCTAGCGAGGGTTAGACCTACACAAAACCAAGTTCATTGAGTGGACTCAGATCCCTGCAAGAAAGCAACTAGGGGAAGGGAAATTGAGGTTTTGGAAGAAGCTAAACGTGATACCCAGAGTTGGGAGGGAAGCAACAGTACAGGAAGAGGAAGTTGGCGAATAACCATAATTAATCCCAATATGGTACCAGAGTTGGAAGATTGGTCTTGAGTGCTTGCTGATGGGCTTCATCAAGAACACTGGACATATGGGTTGGTAACGAAGAAGGGATGCTTGCAGGGGTTGCTGAATCATGCCCCCTATCAAAGCCATCAGTGGAAGATACCAATGGGATGTGCCATAAATGAGATAGTCAGGCAAGGAGTAAATGGCATCCTGCAAGCAATGACTATGAGTTTCTCAGAAGCTGAAGCAGAAAGAGCAATGGAAACTGGGAGAGGCTGGAAGCTTCATGGATCAACTTCAAAGAACTTGGCTGACAAAGCAAAGAGCATAGACTTTGATATCTCATTATAAGATGTTTTCAAGATTGGAGGAATTCAGAGCTATGGACAAAGTCTTGGTGACTTAGGCGCTTAATTCTGCATAGGGGAGCTTGAAATTTACGCCGTTGCCAATGGTGAGTTCAGTAGCCAAGACATCTGGTTTGTAATATTGACTGAGTCAGAAAGAGGAACTCTGGAAGCAAGTCCAATCTGGCGAGGAATGAACAATTGAGAGCAAAGGTCCTTGCTTCAGGAGGTTCAACAATGATATTAGGAGTATCTGTGAAAGGAGCCAAGTCCAGGAGAATCTCAAATCTAACTCTGGAATCGATGACAGAGAAAGGATTGGTCACAAGTCATTTGAGACAAACACTAACCTGGTTTCAGTGGGTTGGTTACCATTTCTAGTAATTCCGCAGAAGGACTAGCCACTGGTACTTTACTAGGAGTATGAGTCCTGGAAGGACTATAGAAAAGGTTCCATTGCACAGACTGACTCATCTGCTAGAAGAGCCAAAGATCTTGATCAGAAAAACTATTGAGCAGCTGTTGGTACCATGATTCAGAATTTGACATATGAGCTGGACAAGAGGGGATGTCAGACTTATATGATAGTTGCCATTATGCACTCTGAAAATCAATTTAGCTCCAATTTTGGAGAAATTTAATTTAAAATTAATGGGATAAGCTCTCCAGAAAAGAATTAAGAATAATAGGAGCCAAGAGGTTATGAGAAGAAAATAATAAGGGTGAACATAAATGAGCATTCTTAATTAGGCCATGAAATGAACATTGATGGCAATAATCTCCTGTTGAGTACAAGGAGAAAATCAGGAAATTAATGACGCCAGACCTAAAATCCTGACTATGACAGTGGGTCATATGCCCTGATGGATGGAAGAGATACTGGGATAATATTATCACAAGTAGATTGATCAGCCCAGCATGACAGAAGTTCATGGGGACTGCATTCTGAGGAGGTGGTAGCGAGGAGGAAGAGAAAGAGAGTTGCATGCCAAAGGTCATCCCAAGCAGCGTTGAGTATTGACAATTGTACTCCGCTTGAAAAAATGAAGTATTTGACTGAGTGTCCTAAGCAGTGTTATCCTGTCCCAATCCTTTTCTCACTGGAAACCTAGGTAAGAAAGGGGATGTGTTGGGATTTTTGCCCATATTCCCAGCCAGATAGATTACTATGGATTGCTAGGGGTTAATTCCCTAATGTGAGGTGAATTGGATATCAGTTGACCCTGACTTTGGAAGAACTATGTTTGGGGGATTTTAGGATATTCGCTTGGACATATCCATTGGGGATTGATCTGGACATATACTTAAGATCTCATCGGGCAGAGTTGCTGATGAAATAGGGGCATCTGATAGTGTTTAACTAACAGGTGTACTGATTGGGATCAGTCAGGTTTCATTACCAACCAATTGGGACTTTAAGGAGTAAGTTGCGAGGTGAGTAATAAAGCCTGCAACTAGTGAATTAATCAGTTGGTTTATGATCTGCCTTAATGGGTAACAAGTCTCATTACTTAAGCAGTTCGCTTTCCAAATATGGTTGGTTTACTTGGAATGAGAGGAAAACGTTAGGACACGTTTTCTAACTCTTTCTGTTCTAGGTCTCAAGGATGTCTAATGACGGAATCCTAGCCAGGATGGGGAAGATTATTGCTTCTGAGATGAGGATGGGTGATTCATTGACAACAGCTGCCATTTCATCAAGGAGGTGCCAACCAAGGGTTGGGCACCAAATTCTCCACTATAAATCCACTAAAGATTTACTAATAAAATATCAAAAATTACCATATCACTTTTACTAGAGGATCAAAAAATACCAGATTACTTTATCTAGAGTATTAGCTTAGTAAACTATCAGAATCCATTTTCTTCTATTCTTTCTTAGGGATATTATTTCTGTGTGCAATAATTGGGAGATTTTTTAATATAAAGAGTAAGGATCTGAGCGGGGATCCAGAGAAGAAGCTGAATCAAATTGAGGATTGCTGCTGACTGTGTGTCAAACTATAGAAACTGTAAACAGGGGTCTAAGAGTAGATTGAGTTAGGCGGTATGAGGGAACAAATCTATATTCAGGACATCATAAGTATTTCAAGAGGAAATACTGGCTGAGCGTTGGACCAAAATCTAATACTTCCATTCAACTATGGATAATAGATGCCATACTCTTATCAACAATTATATCAACTACTATCATACAACGCAGAGAATTTCACGAAACCTGAACCTGTGCATGTAATATATTTATGGGGGTTATTGGCTGAGAATAATCAGGAAACCTATAAATTTTCACACAAGGATTGATTGAGAGTTGTCACTAATTTGATAAGGGCGTTTTTGGAGATACTTTAACGTTGATAACATCTTGTTGGCAGTAACTTGCAGGTTATCTTGAGTGATGCTACCTGTTATTAATAAGTAAATAATCCCTTTATCTAAGCAGATTGCTAGTTTCTAAAGGTTATTCTGATAGGATTGTATAAAAGGCGTTTGGACGCGTTATTTTGTAATCCAACCTAGGAAGGGTCATAATCTAGTTAGTAGTGGATGTTGAATTTTTAGCTTATAAGGAGGCTCGCTGGTGCTTAGTGCCTCAAGCTAACAAAAATGTGAGAAGCTTCTCTCACCCTTGTATGAAAATAATTGAAATAAATAAATATAAAAAAGAGTTAATTTTTATAATTGTTTATTGGGTACTGCGTGGGGGTAAAAGAGAGTATATCTTCAACAAATTGATAAAGGTATTAAAACATCAAGTACAATGTTATAAGGCTTGGTAATTTCCAAATTTAGTAATATGAAAATTTTAGCCTATTGTTGCTTAGCAAACTCGCATCTCATTGATGGAATGATGGATGGGGAATCAAAACTGGCCAAAATGTACCCGTGAGGTAATAATTTTACAAAATTCAGCTAATTCCCATTTAAGAAATTTATTGAACCTTGGGAAACCCCTGCCAAGCCTATAAAAGGGGTGGTCCCCGCGTAGGTGCTTTGAAGGACCTGGTTGTGGCTGAGGGAGTACCTTCCAAGGGTCATCCCAGGGTCTGTCACATGGTCAGAGTAATCTGACTGCTTGATTCTATGTTTATTGCCCATGCAGGATTTGAAATGGTGTTACCCCAATTTTTGGGGTTCCACCAAGAATTGGCCAGGGTCTTTTGGCCAATTTCCTCATAAACAATTAAATTGAGGTCATTATTGCAGACTAGTAAATGTCTGAAATTTCCCCTTCTTGGCCAATTTGTACCCTCAACATTCTTATCTTGTTGTTGGGAGTGCAAATGTCTGACAGTGGATACTAACTAGGTAGATTAAGCGTTCTTTATTTTTGACAACTTTTTAGGGTAAAGTTCATTGGCGATGGATGCTGTCCCCATTAGGTGCCAACTAAAAAGTTGATCGCCAATTTCCTTATTTAAACCCCTTGATCTTACCAAAGAAGGTTAGAGTATAAAGTTCAGTGGAAGATTAGAAAGTAATACAATTTTCCTCTTTTTTCCTTGTGGAATAGTTGTAATGGTAGTTTCTTTTATCTATTTTTGCTCTCAAGTACATTTGTGTAAGAGTTGAAGGGACAAGACACTTATCTAATATACCTTCAAGTTTCCAGCAGTGAAGCTGTTAGTACCTGCTTGTAAGAGAATACCTAGGAAAGAGTTATACCATTGGTCAAGAAGAAACTCAACTGGATAGTTATTTTCAACAATTATCACTGTACCTTTATTTTTAATAGTTTAATTATGAACAAACCTGTTCAGTAAACCCTAAAAAATCTACAGAAAATTGTATATGTGTGTACCATAAATATTAGCAAGCATGTGCAGTATTAGTAATTTAAATAAAATATAGACTTTTTAAACTAATAGCAAGATTTTATTTAGACTTAAGATTATCATAATTAGCACTTTTATGAACGCTGTTAACTCCTTTAAACAGAAAAGCTGCAATTGGCCAAATTAAGACAAATTCATTTAACACTGATAATTTTCTTCTAAAAATAATATATAATCCTATCCATTATCTTATATAATTGCTATATATCTCTCACATATTATAAAAACAGAGATATTTTAATAAATCATAGCTAGTTATTCAAGTTTATAATCTTTTTAGTGAAACAACGCAAGGTGCAAGATCTATGCAACAATAGCGATTGTCTATGATCTTATAAACTCTTATAATCATTTAACTTCTCAGCTTAACTGATATAGTTTAGCACCTTTATACTGTTTGTGGTACTGAGACTACAATCATCACAGCAAACAAAAAATTGATATGCAATTATATATGATGGATTATACTAAACTTAAAAGGGCCAATCATTAAGATTTAAACCTAAAATTTATATATAATTCTTAAAGAAAATAGCATGGTGCATTGTTATACCCTTATTACTAATTTGTTTAAAAATTGCACTGCAATAGTAAATCTTTAATTAAAGGTATAGTAATATATTATTAAAGTTTTTTTAAATTGTGAGCAAAAAAAACTAACCTTGTATATCAAACTAAAATTGGCTGATTCATAGAAGCTTACAGGTAGCAAAACTTGTCAAGCTTATAAAAACTGCTAGCTTTTGAAACTCAGATACTTTAAAAGAAGGATAGAAAGGCTATAAGTCATCCTGGTATAATTTTTTCAAAATTATTTGAATCTTTAGATCAGTACAGATATCAATGAACTGAATTGCTGTATCAGAAAAATTATAGTAGTTCGGTTGACAGCCTACATAAAACATAAACGTGTAATAAGTTTACATCTTTCCAGCCTTGGTCAAGAACAAAACTTCGTGTGTCCATTTTATAATGTCCAGAAAAATTTATTCATATATAAAAAATCTAAACATGTATATAAACTTTATGACCTTATTGGAATACTATGAACATTGACCTTGTAAGGTATGCTAGGGTCTTAACCCTAAAACAAGAATTTCATATATTTGAGGATAATAACAGAAGCCTGGTGCTGCCAAATTATAGTATAATTATGATATTGAAGTCACTTATCATAATCATCTTTCTCTTGTTAGCAACACTTAATTGCTAATACCTGTTTTAATTTGACTTTGCCTTGACCATGCCAATAAAAGTACCATAGGGAAGGATTAAATTATGTTTAACAAGGATAATTAGAAGTACGCCGCTGTGGCTAAAGGGGCCCACCATTGGCCAAGCTAATTCTTCTGGTAACAATTGTACATTCCAGGAATCACCATTGCTTGCAGTGCACTATAAAAATCATGACAGAGGTCCATCTCCTATTAACTTGTTCCTTCAATTCTACATAATCAGATGTTATACCGCCAGATTTCCATTAAATGCCAATCTCATTTAGTGCGCCACACCATCTGCATTTATTGTGAGGTAGTTGATCCCATCTCATTGAGAAGGTATCAGAGCAGCAGGAGAAATTATTCCCTGCTACCCTCCTTAAAGGAAGCTTTGATTGCTGTTAGTTCAATTTAGGATTTTCCACCACAGAGGCAGCTGATGAAGCTGCAGAAGTAAAAATTGAAGTTAAGATGTGTGGTGTTTCACACATTATACATTTGGAATGCACCCACTTAATATAAATATTTTAATATTTTTATCATTTATGATGACCTTCCCAGAACAAATCACGCAGTTAATGAACATAGTCTAAAAAAGGATTAGAAAAGTATGGGGTGGATAAGAAGGTTCAATTACAATACTCATATCTAATGCCAAAGCTCAGCAGCGGTAAAGATATAGCTGTTATTAAACCCAACCAAGACATCTGGAATGACTTGTCTAAAAGCCCCTAGGTCACATTCTTTAAATTTACTGGTGAAACAAAAATAGAACCGTTTCTAAATTCCCTAAAAAAGGCAGCCTTCATTTGCACTGAGTGCAAAAACCTAAGTCTTAAGGCGCAGGCTTGCTCCTTCCAAAGAAAGGTACAGTAAGGACTTGAGGAGAAAATCTAGTAAATGGTCAATGATATATTTTTACTCAAAAAGCCAGCATTACCCTTTCTTTTAGGGTAAACCCAGTGAATATATAGTTTGGCTCCTATATCTGCTAAGCAATTGAAAGTGTAACTAAAGGCGCTTAAAAAAGCTACCAAGAGGGCAGCGCAAGAATCAAACCCCCATAAACGCACTCTGGCTATGCTGATACTAGCGGCTTGTCCTCCTCTAAGAACCCAGCAACACCAGTAAGTGCCCAGGCAGTGGATCATCCTGAAAAATACTCAGCTGCGTTTGATCCAGATCCATCTGCTCTACCACACAATGTTATGAAAATGACAAAAATGACCAAATGTTTTATATTGGTAAACCTTCCAACAAGTAAGATTCTAAGAAGATTATGCTGAATTTGGTTCAAAACCTCCTACTCACTCCAAAACATGACATCACATTCAAATCAATGTTCTACCTCTAGTAATCTTTTTATCACTCAAAGCAAAGATGGTTCTATGGGCGCGGCTGGGTATAATGACCCAGCTCACTTCTCATAGAGTGGCCCAGGTGTCCAATTGAAAATAAGGATGCTCAATGTTACAGGTTTCAGCGCTTCTAATCCTGAGATAAGAAACTGAATTCCTTTCACAACCCTCCTGCTGAAATATTGGAAATCTAAGAAACCCATTTTTAGTAGGAGAGGAAGAGGAGTGGTCCTAATCACTTCCTCCTATGAACTCCACTCAGTGTTGATATTGTGGGTTCATTATCTTCCCTACCAAAGGACTTAGTATGGTTAGAAATTATAGAATTTTTAGATGAATTAGCACTAGCTTTCATTTTTATGAAATAATGAGGATTTTCCTCTTCTTGACATATGCGTTCCCAATAATTCAACTGACTGAATTGACTTTTTCAAAAAATCTTATTTTAAATCTCCCAGATACCACTTTGTTTTAAGTAGATCATCTGTTGGTCAAATGCTTCAACTGACCATTAGCCAATCATCTTTAATACCCACCTAGCCAATTAAGTTTTAATTCTCAAAACACGCAGACAATTATGTGATTCATCCCCAGAGATTTTTCTGGAGCAACGCACATGAAACGGCCATATATACAACAGGGTAGATCATTGTCTATGACTTGCATTGGATACAATCTTTCTCCCTTACATTTTAGGCCAAGAATTTCTAGGTTTGATACTGCTGTGGTGCAGTTTTCAGACCACCATTTAGTTACAATCATCCTAGTTGCACCTGATCAACTGCTCACTCAACCACTTTATAATAAATTAAGCTTTGACACAATATCCATGAGGAGTTCTCACAGTGGATTAATCAACAATCATCTTTACCCCATGTTGTGTGCCCATTTTGCAAAGATCTCTTAGTAACATGGGGTCTGATGAAACAAAACATCACTTCTGCTGCAGAGCGGATTGTCAAGCGGCGGCATCATGCATCTACAGTGGCAGCTACCCTCCTCCAGTGTTCTCTCACCCATATGGAAAGAAACTCTCAACGCAGGGGTTACAGCCCATCTTGAACTCATCAATGGATTGCTACATCTATTCACTTGAAAGAGCTAGATATTGCACACCAACTCTGTTTAAACATCTTTTCTGTTGCCTCCCAGATAACTAAAGGTGAGTAGTTAACAAGGTACTTTATGAGCTGCTTTACTGCATGAAAACAAGGTACTTTTTTGTAACCAGGTTCAAACTAGCACAAGCTTAATTGTTTCCTCCCCAGTAAGGTATCTGGAACGGTTCAACAATTTTATACAAACATATATCAAGCAGATGACTGTGCCCCAGAGGACATACAATGAACTTTATTAAAAATTAAAATTCATTCTACTCTTAAATTACTAGTCTTGTTAGTGTTGTCTCTAGTGAGTAAATTTGGAATTCTGTATGCAGGGTGCTCACCGCAAGAGTCCTGTCCTAAATGGCTTCCTTTTAGTTTTACTAGACACACTTTAATATAATACGCCACTATTCAAAACCTCCATCAATAGGTACCTTTTAGAGACTTGCCTGCTACCTGGCAGGTCAGAAGCCTTTGAGGTTGGCTAAAAAAACGTGATCCTGAAGATCTGATTAAATGGCGCCTAATCTCCCTTATCAATGTGGATCATAAAATCATGACCAAGATTCTATCAAATCGTTTGGTAAGCTTGCTAAAATCTCCTTATCATTCAATCAATTTGGGTTTGTTCTAAGTCAAAGTATAAGAAACACATCCTTACTGTCACCAACATGTGCCAGTCCAAATTAAATGGTGCCCTGATCTCCTTAGACTAACAAAAAACATATGCTCATGTCATTGGAAGTATCTTAGGGCAATAGTAGATGCTTTCTACTTTCTATCTCATTTTTTACTTGATAATGCTTTCAACTGAGTCTGCTACCATGGCGATTTGTGGCCATGGTTTGTTAATAGCCCCATTATTCCAAAGCATGTCTATAACAAGGCGACCCTCTTAGCTTTTTGTTGCACAACTTGGGGCTGGACCTGTTAGGAGCCCAGAGTGCCAAGGAATGAACTGGTTTTTGGCTTGGGTACTCCATATCCAAAGGGGCAGCCAAAGTCCACAAAGCATCACTGGCTTCATTATATTATGGGTGGGCGCGTTGGAAGGGGTTTTGGGCATGCTCCAACCCAGTAGATTATTGCTTATACTTTGTTTAATATATAAAATCAACATATTGAGACATTTTCAAAATAATAAATTAAAAAAAACTTATATGGAAAATAAGAAAAAACCCACCATTCTACTAGCAGGGTGCTGTCTATGGTGGAAAGTGGGGAAACAGCTATTAAGTTGAATTGCAATAGGAGAACCCAAACTATTTTTGAATTTGTTAAATGATGGATTCAATCCCCAGTTCTGCATCAATAGTGTCAACCAAGGGTTCCAAGCTATCCTTGGGATGATTTCTCAACTTCTGAATGTCCAAATTTGCATTTTTTTGTTTTGGAACATGGTTTTGGGTTCAATCCCCATTTTTGACCCATTTTTGACTTTTTTCTCAATTTTGCTTTCTAGATAAGTCACCCCCTTTCAGATTAACTTTAGGTCAAACTAATAGTTGAGACAGTAAATGTGGATTATGGTGTAGGGCTTCTGGGTTCACCTAAAGTCTTCACAAAGTTGCTTAATTTATCTTTAATAAAAACTTGCAGATTTTGACACTAGTTTGGTTTGGGGGAAAATTGTGGGACAGGCATGTGGAAAATGGGGAGGGGCAGCAGCCACCCATCTCTTATCCAATATTCCACAGGCCAGAGATTTGGGTGAAGGGCCCTAGGTTTTAGTCCTTTTATGGTTCTAAAAGGGTGCATAACCCTATCCAGCTTAATAGCTGGAGCTAGGACCCTTACAGGAATCAGTTCTGCACATCAAAGATCAAACCTTGACAGACATTGCCTCTCCAGTTCAGAACCTTCTCAAAGTATTGCGTTTGTGGATGTTTGTGTGGCGGGTGTTTCCAACCCATCAGACGCTTGCTCCCTTGAAAATATTATCAGTCAATATGAGAAAATAACTAAATCCAAGATAATCTTCATAAAACTGAGTTTACACATCTGGGCAAATTATCATCTTCAGTGGCTCAAATAAGATTTCTCGCCACTCTTCAGCCAGAAGGTCATTTTTTACATTTCAGGCAACCCCTTCTAATCAACCCATTCACCACTTAGGTGTAAGGCTGGACTCTGGAGGATATGCCTACGGTTATGAATAGTAAACTCATGTCTAGTATCTCAAACCACACATCCAGCCTTCATGGCCATTCAGCAGAGCTTGTGGGGAAAGTTGTATTAACAAAAACCCTGATTCTTTCAAAAGTATTGTACAATGCTCATGCCATACCATTTTCTACCGCCCTTTTCAGCTCACTAAATATTGTATTACAATCCTGGTTTTATAATGTTCAAAGGGCACCCATTAGGATTGACAAGCACTTTGGCCCATGTTCCTCAGGTAGCATGGGTCTCGTCAACTACCATCAACAAACTAACCAAAAAAGCAAATGGATTGTTCAAATGACTTTTCTTATCATAAAGTTTTTCTTTGGGAAACAGTAGCAAGAGGCAACTTTGCATGTGCCTTGAGGCTGACAAAGCCTACCACACCTAATACATTGTTGCATAATCTTGCCCCTCACCCTAATGCATAAGGCCCCCACCACATTAACCACAGTTAAAGGTATTCTCTAGGTTATTAAGCACTTCAGTTGGATCTTCCAGATTATTGACCTGCTACCACTCTACAAGAGTAAACACATCTTACCTCCAACTTTATGATAGTGTGCCAGTGAGTCCAGTATCCTTCTGCCCCAGGAATAAGGCCACTCTAGCAAGAATTGATTTGTTGGATTTATTAGTTATTTATTGCTCCCCATAAGATCAGAAGAAGATGTGGGAGTATACTCATCACCCTTTACACTACCCTAAAGCTAGAACTCACATATGGAAGTGCCTTACAAGGTTATATTAAACTGCAGATAAATCTAATGCCATTGCCCATATTTGCCATGTTAATGGTGGTCACAATACTCTCATCCATAGGATAGAGGGGTGTCCCATATCCAAGGTAATTTAGATGGAAGTTTTCCATCTGTTTCAGCTTCCTACACCTAGTTCATTCTACCCTACCTGCAATATATTTTCCATGAGGGTGCTTTCCCAATTCACCACCACTCAGAGCCCTGATAGCAGCCACAGCATTGTGGTCTGTCTATACCATCATTTTGGAAGCTATCAGCAAGGCTTTCCCCATAAAGGCTAAAGTATTGGTGAAGCTCCATAGTCATCTAACTTGCAGCTTCCAGTATTGGTTCTTTGGATCCATGCCTTATAAATGACACTGCCAGATCCAGTCATGGAGGACTACTTGGTTCCTAGATTTTAACCCTTGTTCTTGTGTTTGCAAAATTATGACATCACCCCAAGATCATCCAGTCTTGCCTCCTTGTCCTAACCCCCTAACCCTGACTACAGGGATGGTGTCAGATGACTAGTGTCCTGGGGACAGGGCTCCTGTCCATGTTCTCTCACTTTATTTTTATTTTATTTTTCTTCTTTTTGGTAGTGTTGGTCCCATGGTCCTCCTACCCCAAATAAGCAAAACCACTCATCACTGTATCACCATTCATTATTAACCAGTTTGTTTTGTATTTGTAGAATTTTTTAACGTTTTAGAGATAAATTTATAGCGCAAAGCTTCACATTGATTAAACGTCATTTACTATAGCCTGCTGCTAACCTCAAACGTGTCAATCCTAATTTTTTTCCCTAGCTGTCAGTGAGGCAGTAATAGAATTAAAAACACTACTAGACCTTATCTCCTCGAATATCCATTTATGCACTGCTTTGGTGAGCTAATCGCTTTTTTCGTTTTGCTTTTATTAAAAAAATATTCGAGGTGACATTTTGCTTTTATTATATCATGTATTTTAGACTTATTTGAGAAATTTTGTGTATACTTTAAGCCATGACCAAGTTTTACTAAAAAAGCAAACCAAAATGCCGTCTACACTCCCCTGCAACATGTCCGTGTAAGCACGTCATCACAGCAAGTATAATAAAAATTTTGTTTAAAGTTTGTTAGACTTCTGTGATACTTCAATCACGCTTATAGTATCACACTTTGAGCCGGGACCTATTTGTACTAAAAACAAAGCATAATAAACGATATATATTATTCGATTAGTTTATTTTCTCAAATTTAAAACATAAAGTGCACGTTAAAAAGTAAATTTTATCAAATCGCTTTTACACAGATCAAAACCAGAGTTTACATAATTAAAAATCTACTTATCCTAAGTAGCTAATCAATTTTTGGTTTTGAAAAAAGAACCTTGTTTCTTCCTTGGAAATCCAATACCGAGCAACATATTTCTAAGCCATAAGAAGCGGGTGGCTTTTTCTGAAGGTATTTCAGCAGGTCAGGATAGCTGGTCACGGGTAGTCCATCTAACGAACGGTGTTGAAACTCACGCGCAAACACACAGCAGGGTACAATTGCAAATGGTATTTTTTCATTTATAGCATAGTCAACGATAAGGTCCGTGGCTTGATCGGGATGCATACCAATAACCAGCGAGTACTTTTCTCCGGTTTCTTGGCAACTCCACCTCGGATCATCAAGTTTGAAAAATTCTTGTATATGAGTTGAAAGAGGTGCGTCGGGATTCTTCTTTAAATAACGGGCTTGCAATTTAGACAATTTGCGCGGCCGGGGATCAATTAGAGTAACAGAAAGTCCTAGCTTTGTACATAGCTCGAAACTGACTTCTCCTCGTCCTCCAGCAATATCAAGGAGCCCCTTTCCAGATTTCAAATAAGAAACGCCATACGTTTCTACAAGAAATTTGGAAAAATTCATAAGCCCTATAGCTTTTCTTTTGCTTTTCGCTCTTCGCGTCTTCAACCCCATGGATCCCTTGTTCGTGTTCTAAGTTTCGCAGTGCCCTGGCGCGTTTTCGCTTCAAATAAAGAATTTTAAAAAGTAATCTTGCCATGCTACAGAATTATCCAACTGTAGGTTAAAATAAAGAATTGCTAAATCAAACAGCAATCAGAAACATTTACTAGGAAGGATTTTTAAAGCTAGACTTATGTAGTTCAAAAAATATAGCGGTCTAGGGCGAAAAAGTGAGATGTTAGAGGTCAAATAGTGTATTAATCCTAATTAAAGGCACAAACGCTTTAAAGTTTGATTTAAAAAATACCAAAGTTAAAGCGCTTCATACTAAAGTTGTTGGACAAAAAGAGCTGATTTAGGTTTATTCTAAAAAACAGAACCAGAAACTATCACAAAGTAAACATGGCATTATTTTTAAAAGAGAATGATCAATCGGCGCTTAAAAAGGCAAGATTAAAACTTACTTCTGAAATCCAGTTTGCCTTTGAAAGTGCATATTCATTTCCTGTCGGATGATAATATAAACATCCAGCTCCTTTATGGCACAAATGATTGTTGACCCAATATTTGCACATTTCAGAAGGCTTTTTAGAAGGATCCCGAAAATCGTTTTTTGCTAGTGTGAGGTTTATATTCAAGAGATCATGTAAATTTGATTCGTTTCTAGAAATTATTCTATCAGTTTTTTGAGGCAACTCAGGCTGAAAGTTCAGTCTAGCCTTCAAAGAATAGCAAGCATCTGTTTCAGATGTTGCAGCCCAAATCTTTTTTTAACCATTGTGGTTTCAAGAGCATGAAATATATATGATGTGCGCTCCAAAAAGCCGCGAATTTGTATCACGTCGAAGACTTTAATGTGGTATCGGCTCTCTCTCATCAAATCTTCACTAATTTCATCCCACCGATATAAAACTTCAATTTTCTGACCAAAGCTAGAAAACAAATCTTGCTTTTCTTCAAAGTGTGGATCCGAACTTCCCAACGTGGAAGGATCGCTTTGAATAAAGGGAAAAGGAAATGTCAGAAACTCTAGCATCTAGAAACATGATCTTTTTGCTAAGCTTTCGTATATGAACTACTTGCGCTATGAAGTAGGCATCAGGAATAGCAACGTCCATAGATTTAAAATCTTTGAAAGCATGTTAATTCCTTCGAATAGTAAATGTCTGTTGGGAAGGTTACAAAGTTATTGTTGAAAATATCCTGAAGTATTTTGCTAGTTAGCTGCTGCATTTGTGAGAAGGCAGTTTCTGCCAAATTTAGCATGAACCTTGAAGGCTTCAAATTCAAAAATATAATAATCCTCACTTCAAGTTGAACCTGTGACAACCTAAGCCATGCTTATTAAGTTTGGACATCTAATCGAAAATCCAGCGACTAAACTTTATTTCATCCAAGTTCTAGTTGAAGCAACTCAAGTCCCTATAAAGTACTGAACACAGTGTATGAAACTAGGACAAAATGTGGCCTTGAGTCACATTGGTTTCACATGTCAATCCATTTTATCCTGATAATCCATCGATTCACTTATTTCCTATCTTATCATTTTTTGAGATAACACTAGTATAAATAGCTTTATCTATTCTTTGAAATAAAGATACTTTCACACATTTAATTCTATTCCAAGTTCCTTTTATTCTGCTTTTAGCTGTGATCCCAGATATTGGAAATTTGGGTTTATTCCCCATTGGAGCCCTGTTTGAATGACTACTTGTCATGGATGAAAATACCAGAATTCATGGTGCTGAAAGCACACCTTGTCCTGAAAAATCTATTATTTGGGAGCTTCACTACAACAGTAAAGTGAACTAAGTTTAAACCAAGTTTAGCTTGAGCAATTAACCACAATTTAAAAATATTGCCATTAATTCTGGTTTACAAATAAGAGGTCTAAAATTGTACAAGTTTTTAGTTAAGATTTAATAAGGTTTCCTATATAAAGTATGCAAATTTCTAGGAATGCTAAAAATGACACCCTTAATTTTTATAATCATTTTCTTAAGATTTTATATTACATATATACATTTTTATCAATATTTAACTTTTAAAAGATTTATATATTAATAAGATAAAAACAATAAGGGAGGATACCCCAGTGGTAGAGTATAGACCCTCTACCGCTGCCTCCCGAGTTCGATCCCGGTAATGGACTTTGGGTAGGGGACGATTTTGACTGTGTTGGTTTTGCGTGCCAATGCCCCAAACCGAGATAGCAAATAGCAAAGGTGGTCCATGGAGTTCCTGGCCTATCATATGCCACGCATGGAGGTTTTCCGGGTTTTATCCTCCTTTCCCATTTTCTTCACTTCCCTAATCGGTGCAGTATCGTCCCCAGGTTGGCCCACCTCAAATAAAATAAAAAATAAGATAAAAACAAGGTTAGAATTATCTATAACTAGGGGTGTGGTTAGCCGAGCGGGTAAAACTGCTTCCACCCCTAGTACAGGTTTTGAGTTCAAAACCTGTACTGGCTAGAAAATATTCTCGGTGTGGTATACTTACTTGTCCTAAGGTTGACCCACCTCGAATAATTTATTAATATCGATGAATCCCCCTCGGGTTGGGACCATCTAGTACTAAAAAAAATTATCTATAACTAGTAGGTAGCCACAACTTTCCCACATTTATTAAAAATCCAAAAGCTACTATATTCATATTTATTCAAGGTAAGATATTAGTTACTATACTATAAGTATATAAGATTAAGAAAGTAGTCCAGCATTGCTTGTGTTTATAAATTTTGAATTTCCATAACCCATCCATTTACAGAATAAGCCCAAGAGGTCAATTTCATTAAGAGCATTGAAAAGCAGTTATTTTTATTAATTATCTTTAAAATTTTATATTATATCAATAGCCTATTTTTATCATGGTTTAATGATATGATTGAGGTTACCAATTGCAAGGACAAAGCTGCACATCAAAAGGATAAAAAGGTGAAGTTGGCAGGCCTCCCTGACCTTAAATATATCCTGGAATAATACTGGGTATAGGAAAAATATGCCCAGGTTGGTCCTGGGAATGTGCATGATGCTCAGCCTGGTATTAAAACCAAAATATTTTATGCACAAGCTATATTATGAATTCATATGGTTTGTTACAGTTTCTTGAGCAATAGAATTTCAAACCCCATTTTATTTTTAATATTATAAAATTGGGTCAAACTCAGTTATAATTTATAACTTGAGTTTAGTTAATTTTGAGTTACAGGACCTGAGCCAATGGTAGCATGCACCTAATAGTGCACTTAGGCTTATGTAAAAATTAACTTAGTTAGGTTATTATTGGCAACAACCCTAGTAACCTTTTTACTGCATAGGTTCAGTTTCCTTGTACACTTTGTTACAATGTATAGTATAGTAGATTATTGTTTGATAATAGTATGATGACTATTATCTGTAGTTGAGTATGAATTCTTATATTTTGGCCCAACGCTCAGCTAGTATTCCTAATTAAATACTAGTAATATTATAATTATAGGGATTTGTTCCCTTGTTCTGTCCAACCCAATCTTTGCTGAGATTCCCTGGTGATAGTCTCTTTGGTCCAGCACACAGTTGGCAGCAATCCCCAATTGTATCTCCTTCTTCTCTAGACCCCCACTCAGTTCTTTACTCTTTTCTCTAAGAGTCTTCTAATTATTGTATACAGCAATAATATTCTTAAGAATAGCACAATAGAAGCTGATGATAGTTTACTTTTCATAAGATATACTGGATAAAATAACTAGAACTAGTTATCTGTATTATGATCTAATTATCTGTTTTTTATTATAGTGAATCCTAGGAAATTTATAGTGAGGATTCAGTTATCTAACCCTCAGTTGACACCTCTTCAATAAAATAGCAGCAGTTGCCATTGAATCACCCATCCTCATCTTGGCAGCAATGGTCTTCCCCATCCTGGATAGGATTCTGTCATTGGACATCCTTGAGACCTAAATGGAAAGAGTTGGAAAATATGTCCCTAACGTTTTCCTCTCAATCCAAGTGAACCAACCATATTTGGCTAGTGATCTGCTTAGGTAATAGGACTTATTACCCATTAAGTCAGGTCACAAACCAACCAATTGATTCACTAGTTGCAGGTGGCATCACTCACCTCACAACTTACTATTCATTCCCAATCAGTTGGTGATGAAACCTGACCAATCCAATCAGTACACCTGATAGTTAATCACTATCAGATGCCCCTAATTCATTGGAAACTCCACCTGATGAGATCTTAAGTATTCATCCAAATTGATCCCCAATGGATACAACCAGGCAAATATCCCAAAATCCCCTGAACATAGTTACTTTGAAACTCAGACCAACCAATTTCCAATTCACTTCACCTTAGGGAATTATCCCCTAGTGATTCCTGGTAATCTAGCAGGCTAGGAATATGGGTAAAAATCCCAACACATCCCCCTCTTGCCTAGATTTACAGCGAGAAAAGGACTGGGGCATGAGAGCACTGCTTTGGACATTTGGTCACATACTTTATTAGTTCAAGTAGAGTACACTCATCAATACTCAACGCTGCTCAGGATGACCTTCAGCATACAGCGCTCTTCCTCTTTCTCCTCGCTACTGCCTTATCAGAGTGTGCTCCCCACAATCTACTGTCATGCAAGGCTGATTGATTTACCTGTGATGATATTAGTCCTAGGATCTGGTTTTCCCCCCATCAGGGTATATAACCCACTGTCATATTCAGGATTCTTGGTCTGGCGTTCTTGATTTCCTGATTTTCTCCTTGTCCTGGACAGGAGACTTGCCATCATTGTTTGTTTTGCAGCCTAAATAAAATTATTAATTTTTATTCACCCTTGTTATCTCGCTCATAACCTCTTGGCATAAGTCATTCTTAATTCTTCCCTTGGAGAGCTTATCTCATTAATTTTGAGATTAATTTCCCCAAAATTGGAGCCTAATGGATTATAGAGTGCATAATGTTAACTTCTATATAAGTCTGACATCCCCTCTCTCATCCAGCTCATATATCAAATTCTGAATCTTGCTACCAGCAGCTCCTTAATAGTCTGTCTGATACAGACCTCCATCTCTTCCAGCATATGAGTCAGGATGCTTGACAGAACCCCTTATATGGTCCTTCCAGGACTCATACGCCTAGTCTGACGCAAGTGGCTAGTCCTTCTGTTGAATTACTAGAAATAGTAACTAATCCTTCCAAAACCAGACTTGCTATCATTTCAAACAACTCTCAGCCAATTCTTCCTCTGACATTGATTCCAGAGTCAGGTTTTGAAAATCTCCTGGATTTGGCTCCTTTTGCTAATGCACCAACCTTCATCATAGATGATCCAGAGATTATGCCATTTGCGCTTGATTGCTCATTTCTTACTGGGTTGGACCTGCTTCCTGAGTTCCTCTTCTGACTTGGACAATATTACAAACCTGCTGATCTGGATACTGAGCTCACCATTGGTAACAGTATTCACTTTGAGCTCCCCTATGCTGAACTCTGGGCCCAAGTCACTGAGCTTTGTCCCTAGCGCTAAACCCCTCTGATCTTGATAACATCCTAGATCTGGATACCGCCGCTTATGCTCTTCACTTTTCTGGCCAATTTCTTTGAAGTTGATCCATGAAGCTTCCAGCCTCTCCCAGTTTCCATTGCTCCTTCATCTTAGCTTCCAAGAAACCTGTAGTCATCACTTGCAGGATGCCATTTGTTCCCTGCATGACTATCTCTTCTCTGGCGCTTCTCATTGGTATCTTCCGCTGATGGTGTTGGTAGGGGGCATGATTCAGCAACCCCATCAAGCATCCCTTGTTTGATGCCAGCCCATATGTCCAGTGTTCTTGATGAAGCCCATCTCTAGGCGCTCAAGACTAATCTTCTGGCTCTGGTACCATATCATGATTACTCAGGGTTATTCACCAATTGCCTCTTCTTATACTGTTGCTTTCCTCCCACTCTGGGGTTTCACGATTGGCTTCATTTGATATCTAAATTTCCCTTCCCCTAGTCACATTTTCACAGGACTCTGCATCTGCTCAAAGAACATGGTTTCGTGTAGTTCTAGCCCTTGCTAGCATCTGGTCTCACATTGATTTTGATGGGCTGTTCATTCCTACTGCAATCCATCCTCCCTCCCCCAAGAGGTGACATAGGTGGAATCATCTCTGTATCGAGGACAATTATAAAAAATTATAAAACTATATTGGTTTTTTCTCTGTGCGGTTTATAATCTTTTTTTCAATATCTTTTATCATTTTTTTATTTTTATTTTTCTTTTTTCCATGGGACTTGACCTTGTTTTCAGTTCAGCGGTCCATCTTTTTATTTTTTTCCCCCAAACTGGGTTCTGGGTACATAAACCTGCCAGTTTTCTATGATTTATAGGTCCTTTTTTTGGACTTGACCTAATCATCAGGACATGACCAACTTAATGGTTCATTATTCCTTTGGATCTCTTTTATTTTTTCATTGATCCATCGCTTCAGACACTTAGCATGGACCCAATTCACAACTCTTCCATCCAAGAGATTCTTGATGGAGTAGGTGTTGAATTTTGGTCTTATTCAGATGGATGATTTTTTTCTGCTTTATGGTGGAGCTTTGAGCATCTATTGTATGAAGACAATAGACCAGATGATTACAATAGCTCAAGAGATAACTCCTTGGTAATAGCACTTCAAAGTTGTATTCTCCTGTCATTACTTGGACAATGGCTCGCTGCCCTGATCTCACTGATCCCAAGTAAATTCTTGACTAATACAAAATAAAGTATTAAACACAAAAAGTTTATAAGTTAAACTATAAACTAGTGTTAATAGTTGAATGTTTTTTATCAGTATCAACTTGAAGATAATTTATAGGTTTTGATGTTCACCACATCTTACCCATGATGTCTCATTTTCAATGGCACTTGGCCAGAGGAACATGTAAAATGTTCATTTGAGGGTCTACAAATACTTCAACTCAGGGCATCTTGCACATCCTCAGGGTCAGTGTAAATAAAGTTAATGTTCTCAAGATGGTGTTTCAGATGTGTCTGCAAATAGCTGAACCAATTTTCTTTCACAAGCAATTGGCAGCACATACTAAGGCGACTTGTACCACTAATTTTTAATTAATTTAATCAAAAACTCGAATGACATTAAAAACTAATTTTGACATAGACCAACAAAGCCCACATGCCCAAGTCATTAAGTCAAAACTTAATGTTAAGTCCAACCTAACCAACAAAGCCCTTGAGCCCATGTCATAATAGTCAAATATTATTAAGTAAAATTGCTAGGCCATGAATCCCAAGTTTGGATATACTTAGGATATTTTTGATTTATAGTAACTGATGATATAGATTCAGTCAACCATTAAACACTTCCCCCTCCTTGACTGGATAAAAGCGTAGGGTATTTTTTTTCTTAGTCAAAACATCCAATTTTTCTCAACCTTCAGAATAGGATGTTACATTAATAGCCTTTAGGCCCTAGATTAACCTTTCTTCTTAAAATCCACAATTCCATGCTGCATGCTATAGTTAGTTCAGATATTTTGCCTTTGTTTCCTAGGTAAGTTCAACCAGCTATACTTCAAAATTTTCCAAAAGTTCTACTTCTATGCCTGCTGCAGCTCCAACAATCCTTGGCAAACTTGAACTCGCACCCTTGGCTTTGATTTCAATTCTCTCTCCCTCCCAAAAAGGGATATTAGCTTTAGTGGTGATAAGGCTTTAAAATTCATTACTTAAATTTATTTTTCTTAATTTTTTTTTTCATTTTTATAAGTTTTATCATTTTATCATTTTTTTATTTTTTATTTTTTATATTTATTTTTCATTTTTCATTTTTTTCTTTTTTAATAAGAATCAATAGAGCTTACTAAGTGGATATGAGAAGGATCCAATGAGTTAAGAGTATGCTTCAGGGTATTTCCAATGCTATGACATTCATTGATGAATGTGTCAATTGGCATAGCTATATTTGCCCCTTCAAGCTTGGGGTATCTGCTGCATTGCTTGGCCCCTCAGCTTGAGTATTATTGAATATCTTTTGCATATATGGTTTAGCAACTACTTCAGAGACTTCAGGTATGACACCCTTACTCTGAGAGCGAGTTACCACATGTACTTTCATAAATTTTTCATTCAGTGCTAAAATAGAATTTGTATTGATAGTAATTGAGGCCCCATGGCCCATGTTTTCATGTTGGTAAGGTGGAACTGGTGTTTTTGGCACAATAGATTGTCCTGCATCTATTGTGCTTGTTCTTTTCCCTCCACCTGTGCGTTATTTTGGAAGGACTACATTAACACCACATTGACGGCATCAGGAAGCATAGTGTCCTTTATGATTGCAGTTATAGCAAGTAATCTCATTTAATGGGCGTGAGGCCCTTATATTTGAGTTTTGTTCATTTTTACAGGAGGATTACTGTCAATATTCTTTTCAAAGAGCTTTTCAGCATAGGCAGCAGGTCCTGATCTGTACCCTGTATTAGGAGGACCATAATTTTTTGAACATCCGTGCAAATAATCAACCAATTCAGATGTTGCAAGGTTTTGCACAAAAGCAGGCAATAAAGAGTTTGACAAATTTGGATAAGGTTCTGCTGCATGTATTAGTGCAATCTTAGCATCAAAATCAACCATAGCCTTTGCGCCTAGGAGAACTTGAGCTTCACAATAGAATCAATCTGCAAACACATCAATTGTTTCATCTTCCTTAATGCTGATATTCATCAAATTTGGATTTTCTGGTTGATATTCGTTCTGGTCCTTCTAATCCATGAAACACAGCCCCTTTGACTTCGGCATAGGTTGGGTTTTCATCCAAATGAGGTATAATTAACTCAATAAGCATTCAACTAAGTAGTTGATCATAGTGGCCGCTTTGTTACAGTCACTGGCCCCATACATGGCCATTTAAAAGCGCTTGATAAAAGTGGCTATATTTCCATTCTTGTCAAAAGCAGGTAGGTTTGCTGGTTTGAAATTATCACTTTCCCGTCCATGGTTATCATGATTACTTCTTTGTTGACTTGAGCCAGGTGTACTAGGGCGCTGAGGCATTTTATCACAGTTAGAGGACTTGGGTTGGCCAAAGCAACCATTCTACGTGGCAGTTGCCAACGTGGCCCATTAATCTCATAGTGTTCAGAGGCATCATTATCAGTAGATTCGCTTTGGGTGTGCTAGCTTTGACAATAATTCAACTTTGTAATTTTCTCATTCATTTTGGTCATTTACAATTGAAGAGTAGAAATCACTTGATCTTTTTCTATGATTTTCTTCTTTAACCCATTCACTTCTTTATGTAGGGCATTATTTGCCTCATCAATAAAAAAGACTTCTTCAGTGATATTATCAATTTGATGAATCATTATGTCCGCTGAGTCTTGGAATTTTGTAAATTCATCCTTGAAAAATTGATATAGCCAGGGGTTGCTTCCCTGCTCAGCGTGGTCACCATCTGCATTCCCAGCCATGAGCGCCACTTGTTGAATTTTGGTCTTCTTCAGATGGTTGATCCTTCTTCTGCAGTATGGTGGAGTTTTGAGCATCTATTGTATGAAGACAATAGACCAGACGGTGACTATAGTTCAAGATATAACTCCTTGGTAACAGTACTTCAAAGTTGTATTCTCCTGTTGTTACTTGAACAATAGCTTGCTGCCCTTTTTCACTTACCCCAAGTAAATTCTCAATTAATACAAAATAAAGAGTTAAACACAAAAAGCTTATAAGTTAAACTTTAAACTAGTGGTGATAGTTGAAATTTTTTTATCAGTATTAACTTGGAGATAATTTATAGGGCTTGATGTTCACCACATCTTACCCATGATGCCTCTCCCTAATGGCACTTGGCCAGAGGAACATGTAAAATGTTCATTTGAGGGTCTACAAATACTTTGACTCAGGGCATCTTGCACATCCTCAGGGTCAGTGTAAATAAAGTTAATGTTCTCAAGATGGTGTTTCAGATGTGTCTGCAAATAGCTGAACCAATTTTCTTTCACAAGCAATTGGCAGCATATACCAAGGCAATTTGTACCACTAATTAGTAATCAATTTAATCAAAAACTCAACTGACATTAAAAACGAATTTTGACATAGGCCAACAAAGCCCACATGCCCAAGTCATTAAGTCAAAACATAATGTTAAGTCAAACCTAACCAATAAAGCCCTCGAGCCCATGTCAACATAGTCAAATTTTATTAAGTGAAATTGTTAGGCCACAAATCCCAAGTTTGGATATACTTAGGATGTTTTTTGTTTATAGTAACTGATGATTTAGACCCAGTCAATCATTCAACAGTAGGCATCAGTCACCGTCTTGGCAATCACTTCAAACGGACCCAACCACAATGCATCTAGTTTGTTTCTTCATCCAAAACCATGCATATTGCAATAGGAAACTCTTTCACCTATTTGATATCCTGCTAAGGCCGTCTAGTTCTTATTTTCTGTCAATTTCACTCATATCCTTTTCTTCAAAGTTTTATCAAACGCTTGCAATTGCATATTGATCAGGATTACTGTCAGTCAGTTCAAATACTGCTTGGCACTCACCCTGACGTAGGTTCCACCACCAAATATAAAATCTGCGGCAACTTGACCTTTCTTCTATATAACAACTTAAACGGCGTCTTTTCTGTCGCTGTATGAAGACTAATATTGTAGGTAAATGTCACTAAAATCAGGTACATTCCTCATGCAGAAGTTCTTTCTGTGACCAGTTTTCTCAGCGTCATGGCCAGCATTCCATTCACCCTTTCTACCAGTCCGTTTTTCTCCAGCTGATAAGGTACTGACATGACTCCTCTGATCCCCATTATCTCATTCAATCTCAGGATCATATGAGACATGAAGTTGGTCCTATTATCGCTAAGCAGGACCTGCGGACATCCATGTCAATACACTACTTGATCCAGGATGAACCTTGCAGTACTGGTAGCATCTACTTTCGTTAGGGCCTTCATCTCAACCCATCTTGTCAGATGGTTGACGGCAACTATAATGTACTTGACTCCCCCTGTGCTCATTGTCAGCAGTCCCATCACATCAATGGACACCATGTGCCAGGCAAATCCAGTGCAGAACAGTTGGCATCCAATTGTATTCTTATGTGGTTTGTGCAGATGGCACTCCACGCAACAAGCTGAATAATCCACAAAGTTGTAGATGGATTCCCAGTAGTAGTACTGGCAAATATGATCAGTTGTTTTCCTCAGGCCTCCATGCCCAACAACCTTGTGAGCTGCTTGCACTATAGCTGCTCTTTCTGACAGCTTCAGGAAATAACCACTTCCCTTTGATCATCATAAATACTTTTCCATCTATAGTCTTGGTGTTTTCCATTGCTTTCTGAAGCGCACCTTAGATTCCTTGGGGTTCATGCCCAATTTATCCATAAACCATTCTCTGGAATAGCTCATTCGCCTGTGGGTTTACCATATGGACCATTGGTAACTGTGATAAGCCATTTGCGTTCTGGTGAGAAGCCCCCACTTGGTGGACAATCTTGTAATCATAAGCCTGGAGCTTAAGTGCCCATCAGGCCAGTCGTCCTTCTGGCTCTCATAAATTGTGAAGCCAATGCAACTAAGAGTGGTCCATCACCACTTTAAAGTGCATTCTGTGGATGGACACAAAAACTGCTTACATGTGTAAATGACTGCAAGGCATTCACGCTCAGTCACGGTGTAGTTCCTCTCAGTGGCTGAGAGTGTCCAGCTCACATATGCCACCAGATGTTCATCCCCAAGTTCATCTACTTGGCTTAATACAGCGCCAATTGCTGTCAACGAAGCATCAGTTTGAATAATAAACTCCCGCTCAAAATTCAGATGTTTCAGAATCGGAGAATCTATTAAGTACTGGCGTAGCTCATCAAAGGAGTCCTGGGCCTCTTCATTCCACACAAATCCTTTTTTTAGATCCTTCAATAAATGGAATAAAGGCTCGGCTATTTGGGCGAAGTCCCAAATAAATCTTCTATAGTATCTGACCATCCCAAGGAACACTTGAATGTCTTGGACACTCTTTGGCACAGCCTCCCATTCTATAGCTTCTATCTTCTGGACTTGCAGCTGCAATCCACTGGAGTTGATTAAAAATTCCAGATATTCCAACTTTTTTTTAAATAAGTGGCACTTCCTTGGCTTAATCTTCAGGTTAGCCACTGTGGGATCCGCCAATGGATGCCACAAATAATTTATTAAAAATGAGACATTTTACTTTATACTAAAAGTATAAATAACGCTTGTTAAAGTTTTATATGTTTTCTATTGTTCAGGCTGAGCAAAACCAGGAAAGGTCCCTTTGTTGATACTAGCTTTTCCTAACTAAACTAGTTTAATTTTCAAGACCAGGGGTATTTGAGGCAAAAGAATGCAAAACTCAGTTATCTAAATTAGGAAATATAGGCTTTTGGCCTATCAAATCGAAGATAAAATTTTTTTGGAGGCAGAACCAACCCGTGCATTAACAATTTAATGAATTGTATCCAATCACCAGCGAGTAAAATCTTTTCACCTTGGCGGTGGTCAGACTTGGATGGTAACAATTGGGTAATTTGGTGATGGTCAGATTCAGATGGTAATGATTAGCTAATTTTTACCCTATCATCCTCAAGTAAAATCTTTGCATCTTGGCGGTGGTTAGACTCAGATGATAATGATTGGTTAACTTGCACCCAATCATTGATGGGCAAAATCTCCTTGCCTTGCGGAGGTTCCAATCTGTGCAATATTATACTCCTCAAATTTGACTGAGGAGTTGGAGTATTCCTATTATTAATTATTACCTTTTTAAGCTGATTCTTATGGTAAATCATATTATTCCAGTTGTTAGGATTTAACCAAGAATCCACTAAGGTTTTTCGCTGTGGGTACTCATATTATTGATATCCACAATATTATATATAAATTAGGCAGGTGATGGGCCAATCATAGGAGCAGAATTGAGAACACTAATACCTCTAACATTCTTTTCCTTAGATCAAAAAGGAGAATGTCTGACAGCCACAGACAGTTGCTTGAATACTTCTTTATAAGTGGTGTAGATGATCAGTAAATGTCCTACTGAACACATTTATATTGTCCAGGTATACCAGGAAGCATGACAGCCTCAGGTCGCTCAATATAGCATCCATGGCCCTCTGAAACGTTGCAGGCGCGTTGCATAGACCCTGGAGCATCCTCGTCAGTTGGTATAGCCCCTGCGCAGTAATAATCGTGCATTTTTCCTGGTCTTCCTTTGGCAAGTCGATCTTCCAATATCCCAAGATCAGATCCATCATGAAAAAAAACTTCGCTTCTCCTAAACGATCTAGTGCATCATCAATCCTTGGTAGGGGATATGAATCCTTCTTCATAATTTTATTCAGCTTTCAATAATCAATCACCACCTGATTAGAGCCATCCTTTTTCTTCACAATTAGAATCAGACTTGCCCAGGGACTTGATAACAGAACTAGAAGCCCATGCTTCACTAGTTTGCTGATTTCATCCTTCAATACTGCTTTAGCAGCTTTTGAACTTTGGATCAGTCTCGTCCTGATTGCAATTTTTCCCCAGTGTTGACCTTGTGGATCACATCTCGTGCACATCCCAAATCGTGGTTATCCTGAGCAAACACTTCCCAATACTTTTCAAATAGTGTGAGCACCTCCTCTTGCTGGCCTTCCAATAGATCAGCGAGCTGCTCTTGATCAACCAATAGGTTGATACTTTTGGTTACCCCAGCTGGTAATCCCATCTCATTGAGGATGGAATTTCCTCAGTTTAGCCATCAGGAATTCTCTTTGCTTCTTAGGTCTGAAACTCATAGGCCATAAAGATAGATTTTTTATATATTATATATATATATATATATTTTGTATTTTCTTTTGCAATGGGACTTGCAACCTACAAAAAAGTCCAGAGGTCCTTCTTATTCCCTTCATCCAAACTGGGTCCTAGGTACTTAAACCTACCAGTTATCTTGGTTCAAAAATCTTATCCTCTTTAGATTTAACCAACCATTTGGTTCAGTGGTCCTCTTCTAGGACTTGATTAAAATCTTAGGACATAACCATTTAATGGTTCAGAGGTCCGCTGGGAACATTGCAAATATATTTTCTCTTAGGCTCAATACTACCAACTAGTAATGCCTTCACTATATGACCAGCAGTGTTGTCTCTTCACATATAGGATACTCTTGCCAACTCTGGAAATACACTTGAATATTAGGCCTTTAATCCCGACTAGTTATTCATCCAACAGGTCCTAATTTCATCTCTTATTTTGGCAACTGAGGCTGTGGATCCTCATATCTCATTAGCCAACAGTTTTGTCTAATTATCAGTTCATTTTTCTCCTGAAAACGATTTTTGATATTTTTTGCCATCCATATTTACACAGGGCGTTCTGGCCTCGTTAGCTTCATCCAATTTCTCCTGAATTGATATACTCGTCTCCAGTAACTTCTGATCATTGGTTGAGTGTTATTGAGTCAATATGATTTTCTCCACTATCTTGGATCAATCATTTCCTATTTTTTCTTCATATATTCATTAGTATAGCAACCCAATTTTCCGGTTTAATTGCTTCCTATTTCCTCCAATGTCTCATCTAAACACTCTCTCCTCAGGACTATTTAAAGCAGACCCAATTTCAACCTGAGTTAATCCTGACGTTCCTCAAGACTATTTCCAGCGGACCCAATTTCAACCCAAGTTGGCCCTGCTGCTACTCTTCATCTCAAGTAGATGTCCGGTGGAACTGGTTTCCTTGCAGCACTAGATAATTCTGTATCTAGGCTGCAAGTCCTTTTCCCTAAACTTGAGTATCTCAATTTGCTTCACTCAGAGCTCCACTTCTGAGCTGGGTGAACGCCAGTAAACGTTATTCACTTCACATTTTATCTTCATTAAAGTTACTTTCATTAGTAACTTATTTCCAAAATTTAAAACATCTTCATAGGAGACATGTTCTAAGTTCTCCAGCTCAACTACCCCTGTAGTGAGCACCAACTTGTAAAAATTTACTTAGTTGGGTTATCAGCAACAACCCTAGTAACCTTTTTACTGCACAGGTTTGGTTTCCTTGTGCACTTCATCACGTTGTATAGTATAATATATCATCATTTAATAATAGTATAATGACTATTATCCATAGTTGAGTATGAATTCTTATATTTCAGCCCAATGCTCAGCCAGTATTCCTAATTAAATACTTGTGATGTCATAGTTGTAAGCATTTTGTTCCCTTATTCTGTCCAACCCAATCTTTGCTGAGATTCCCTGGTGATAGTCTCTTCAGTCCAACACACAGTCAGCAGCAATCCCTGATTGTGTCTCCTTCTTCTCTAGATCCACGCTAAGATCTTTAGTCTCTTCTCTAAGAGTCTTACAATTATTGTTCAAAGAAATAATATCCTTGAGAAGAATAGCACAATAGAAGCTAATGTTAGTTTACTTCTTAAACTATATACTGGATAAAATAACTTAGAACTATATATCTGTAATATGATCTAATTATCTGTTTTTTATTATAGTATATCCTAGGGAATTTATAGTGGATAGTTGGTCATCTAACCCTCAGTTGACACCTCTTCAATGAAACAGCAGCCATTGCTGTTGAATCACCTATCCTCATCTCAGCAGCGATGGTCTTCCCCATCCTGGCTAGGATCCCATCTGTGGACATCCTCAAGACCTAAACAGAAAGAGTCAGAAAATTTGTCCCTAACATTTTTCCTCTCAATCCAATTGAACCAACCATAATTGGCTAGCAACCTGCTTAGGTAATGGGACTTTTTACCCATTAAGGCAGGTCATGCACCAACTGATTGATTCGCTAGTTGCAGGCGGCATCACTCGCCTCACAACTTGCTATTCATTCCCAATCAGTCAGTGATGAAACCCAACTGATTCCAATCAGTACACCTGATAGTTAATCACTATCAGATGCCCCTATCTCGTCAGCAACTCCGCCCAATGAGATCTTAAGTATTCATCAGGATTGATCCCCTTTGGATATGACCAGGCATATATACCAAGATCCCTCAAATGTAGTTACTCCAAAACTTGGGCCAACCAATTTCCAATTCATTTCGCCTTAGGGAATTTTCTCCTAGCGATTTCTGGTAATCTAGCAGGTTTGGAATATGGGTAAAAATCCCAACAGCTTAGCACCACTTCTGCCAATTGATAACTTGCCACCATTGTTTTTAAATCTTTACAATACTAACTTTCCTTGTTGATTAACTTTTTTAATAAAATGCTCCTATTAGCATTATATTTTTGCAATATGGTTCCTTGGGTAAACCTATATGCGGACCTCCTCAAGCAGGTCTCTAACAGCATTGGTCAGTTTATTTTAGCTAAATTATCACCCATATCTTGTGTACCGCTGAGCTGCCCTGATCTCCTCCAGATCAAAGCACCTGTCAGACATTTGCCTTTGCAGCTGAAAAATAAGATTGTCTTAGGTTGAGTTCATCCTAAAAATGGAAATGTCAGCCATTTTCAATTTTCCAATGCTATTACAAGCAATTTTAATGAGATTAAAAATCTTGGGGAGATTGGCCAAAAGATCTTGGCTAGTTCTCAGTGGAATTCCATTAATCTGGGTAACACTAGTTTGAAACCTGCACGGGGTAATATCTGTAAAATCAGCTGATCAGATTTTGCCAATCACACAACGGACTTCAGGGCAACCAGCAGAAGTTACTCCCCCAACCATCACTAAGTCCTTCATAATACCTACGTGGAGGCCACCCCATTTTATAGGTGTGGCAGAGGTCCACCGAGGTAAAAAGAATTTCTCTAGCAGTGATTGGTTGCAGTAAATCAAAACTTTGCCGCATGGGTATATCCTTCCCCAAAACCCCAATTTTCAATTTCCCAAACAGTAACTCATCTCTCCCATGATCTGATAGAATAGTTTCACATATTTTCTAATTTGGAATGCATAGTAGCTATTCCAAAGCTATTCCCAAACTCCTTCCAACCTTCAAAATCAGTATAAATATTAATCATCATTTTGGAAAGGATCACTTTTTTCTTACCCCATGCGCTCTTAATAAAAAACATAAAAATTAACATTTAATAGCACTTTTTATTTTATATTAAAATCTTTGTGGGATCTAGTGGCATAGCACCAGAGAGCACATTAAAGATGGATCGCTACAAAATGGTGCTCAATACAGGGTCACCCTGTATGCCAAAGGTCATTGCTCTTGAAAAGCAACTACTAAACGCCTTATACTGCCTTAAGGAGCTTGAACAGCGCCCTTACAAACTTCCACTTAAGGAAAAGTTCGTCCCTGGTGAAGGAAGTATTGCTACCTTCCTTTATGTTTATGAAGCCACTATGGATGGTGCCACAGACAAGCAAAAAGTTTGCTACATCCTTCCTTGTTTAAATTGTCTAGCACAAGAGATGATAGTCTCTAACCTGAACCCTTCATACACTTGGGCAGAGGTGAAGGAAGCTTTTCTGGATGAATTTGGATCAAAACAGAGTCTACACAGGGAAAAACAGGCTTTTATGCGCCTTAGTATGGTTGAAGATGAATCAACCATTGCCTATGCTGAACGATTTTACCTCACTGCATAAAGGGTGAACATTTCTAACATGCTTACTCTTGATGATGCCATCGCCTCCCTGTTAACTGGGCTAGCCTCTCGACCCTCTCTAGCCAGACATACTATATCAGTGAAATGACACTTCAAAAATATTTGTGACATTAAAGAGGCTTAGTTAGAAGTGGCCAAATTTCAATTATGGGCTAACACAAGTGACGCTGAGGTGAACCTTTTGGCTCTAAACATTTCAGAGCTGCCACCGGCTGAACAGTTGGGAGTGAGCCCACCTGTGTCTATCCTCTCTACTAGACCTGATTCCTCAGTCCGCCTTAAAAAGGATACCCCATCTTCATGTAAATTGGAGTTCAGTAACACAGTTGATACCACACTCCTGCACAAACACATTTAAGCCTCTGCGCCTTCTCTTCAAACCAAGATGGTAAATGAGGCCCCTAAGGTTACCCAATCTTCTGTAGCCATCTCCCCTACTTCCATTGCGGCCTTGCCTTTTGTTAAGAATACCCTCGGGGAGGATTCTGAGGGGTTACAATGATGTTGGATACTACATTTGGGAGCACCCACGGAACTAGAGGTTCCTGATCATCTGATCGCTGGAGGAGTAGATTGTACCACCATACCTGAGGGAACGTACCTCAGCCAAATTTTAGGGTGGCCAAAAGTTATTGACACTGCCTGCGATGGTGATCAACTCTTAGCTAGCTTGATTTGACCTCTTCAGCGGGTCCAGCCTATGAAAACCATCTTGGATAATTATCCTGAAACTGCTCACAAATTAACCTCCACCTTTCAGCTTAAGGAGGTCCTAGCTTTGGCACCTAGCTTTTAAGGGACCCTCACAAAAGTTAAAGTGGTTATACAAAAAAGTCTAAATACTGGCCATCTTGGACACTGGCTCCCCTGTTAACGTGATCTCTACTAAGCTTATCAAGAAGACCAAGCTAGCACCTGATTTAGAGTACATGAAAGAATTTGGAACCGCTGGCCCCAACAATACCCGTGCTATCAAGGCATACTCTTCCCTTCCCATTTGAATTGGGAAGCTTATCCTATCAGCCCCTGCTGTGGCTTTGGACAATAATGCATATGATATGCTCATCAGCACTCAATTTATGATTGAGTTTGAAGGAATAATCAACCTGAAGCAATGGGTCCTCTCGTTACTCAACTAAGAAGTCCCTTTAGTCTTATCCAATAAAGTACCCAGCAAGCATGAATACTCTTGCCTGGTCAAACACTCTTTTTCAGCTATAACCTTGCCATATTCCACTTCAAGTCGCAATACAAAGAAATTACCCAATTCAATGGATTCTGGTAATGGTATCCCTTTTTATGCAGCCAATGAGGTCTTGATTAAGCCTGGGGACCAAAGAGTGGTTGACACTAAAATCACACTACAAATCCCACACATATTGTTTATTGCACCTCATAAGTATTATGGGTGTTAGCCCCTTGGAGCCTCGTGTTTTTCCTGGGATACTAGACCCTTCTTATTAGAGGCCAAATACCATTCTTCTAAGAAACCTCACCAAAAAAGACATGATCATATGTAAACACTAGGAGATTGGCAGATGTTTTCTACTCCCAGTAGAAGGCATTGACCATATCCACTCCATTGGCTCTATGTCAGATTTGGGCTTACCCATGGACAACATGGCGTGCACCTTGCCCAATGTTCGTATTTCAGATAAGCTAACACCAGAGGAGTTGGAAAAAGTTCATGACTTGTTAGACGAATACAGTGACATATTCCCCAAATTAGAAACTGACTATGGCCACATGAAGAGCTGGTGCCACTTCATTGATGTGGGTGATGCCCGGCCAATAAGGTCCAAACCTTATTGTAAGTCAAAGGTGGAGGAACAACAGATGAGGACGGAGCTCCAGAAGTTACTAGAAACGGGGTTACTTGTTCCTTCACAAAGCCCTTGGTCTTCACCTCTCTTACTAATTAAAAAGAAAAATGGAGGTCATCATATAGTCATGGATTACTGTGGGTTAAATAGCCTCACTGAGAAGGATAGATATCATATCCCTCGCATTGATGACGCCCTGGCCCAACTCTCTGGCTATAACTTCTTCTCCGCCATGGACTTGGCCAGTGGCTATTAGCAGATGGACCTTTCTCCTCAAGATCAGAAGAAATGTGCTTTTATTTGTAGTGAAGGTCTCTTCCAACCCACATGATTACCCCAAGGGCTTTGCAACGCACCTGCCTCTTTCCAGCGTGAGATGGATCACATCTTGCAGGACCTCAAGTTAACTTGTGTCATCGTCTATCTTGATGACATCACAGTGTTCTCCAAAATCTTCAACGAACATCTTGATCACTTGAAGGAGGTGCTTAAATGGTTACGTCAGAATAATATAAAGTTGAAGCCCTCAAAGTGTACCTTCTTCCAAAGAAAATTGGATTTCTTTGGCCACTCCATTTCACACAAAAGGTATTCAGCCCATGCAGGACAAGGTCAAAGCCATCTCAAAAATGCCGCCCCCTAAAAATCTATGGAATATTTAGGTATTTCTAAGGATGATGGGGTATTACCATCAGTTCATCCTAAGTTCACTCAACTCAGTGAGCCCCTTGTCTGACTACTAATCAAGAATACCACTTTTTACTGAGGTGCTGAACAAAAGGCCGCTTTTGAAACAATGAAGCAACTGCTACAACAACGTCCTATCCTGCGGCATCCTGTTTATAATAAACCCTTCATCTTATTCACTAATGCATCAGAATATGCCATTGGGGCCATTCTAGCCCAACTCAATGAACACGGTGTAGATCATCCTGTTTCCTATTTAAGCAAGATGCTGTCAAAGGCAGAACGCAACTACAGTGTAACAGAGAAAGAGTGCCTTGATGTTCTGTTAGCTGTCAAGCACTACCGTCCTTTTCTATATGGGACCACCTTTATTGTAGTTATGGAACATGCATCCCTAAAGTGGTTGCAAAACATGAAGGATCCTACTGGTTGGTTAGCTCGCTGGTCTCTAAAGCTCCAGCCTTATAATATGAAATTTGAACACCGTTCTGGAACCTGTCACTTGAATGTTAATAGGTTGATCCAACTGCCTGTCCTCCACTTAGATAACAGTGAGGCGGAAAGGTTACATGATCTTCTAATGACCCCAAATGAATGGGAGGATGAAGATGAGCCTGTCTAGAAGATGCTAGCCCGGCACTCCCATAACACAAAAGTGGAAAACGGGAAGCTATACAAGCAGGTTGGCACAAAGTGGCTGCCTTACCTTTGGCCATCTGAACGTGTACCTGCTATCCTGGAAGCTCATTCCATCATAGGTCATGGGGAGCCAAGAAAACTTCATAGTGGATCAAGGATCGATACTATTGGGATGGAATGATGAAAGCTATTGTTGACGTCTTGGAAGCTTACCTCACGTGTAAGAAGCAATCCATTCTCAAGACTAGATACCAGTATCAACCTAATACCCCTCAACAACAATTCCACACCATTAGTTTGAATGTAGTAGGTTCCCTTCCTCAGTCTACTAGTGGAAACAAATTTATCCTAGTAGGTATTGACCATTTCACTAAGTGGTTGGAAACATTGGCTCTTCCTGCCCAAATTGCCAAGGCCACCGCCACCTTTTTACTCCAACACATTTTCACATGTCACAGCTGCCCCTAAGTACTACTCGCATGATAATGGTAAAAACTTCACCTCCAGAGTAGTCAAAATCCTGGCCACATCTATGAGATCACAACAACTCTTCTCAGCTCCATATAACCCTTCCACAAATGGGACCATGGAAAGATCAAATGGGACTTTGGTTTCTATTCTTTGAAAAATGGCCTCCTCCAATCCACTTCACTGGGATCAATTCCTACCCAGTGCTCTTATGGCCTACCAAATCTGTTATCATCAGGTTTTGAAAATGTCCCCTTTCTGTGTCTTGTATGGGCGGGAACCAGGACTATCTGCCCTCTTAGTCAAAGATGTATTTTACTATAGAATTGAGGAGCCCAAGAAGGTCATGAGAAGATTGGCTCAGCGCATCATTCAACTCCAATCTGAGGCAATGACCAATTTACCAAAAACCGTGACTAAAGAAGGCCAGGAGAAAATGAGCTCAGAACCCCCTGCCTACATTCCAAGTGTCTGACATGGTATTATATTACCATAACTGCATCACTCCTAGAAGTGGTAAGCTTGGAACAACTTAAGAGGGTCCATTCATCATCACATACAAGAGAGGAAATGAATATTCCATTAAATCACTAGCTACCAGTATTACCATTAATTGCGTTCATGGCCATTTCCTCTGGCCCTACTCACCCCCAACATTCTTGAGGGGGTGATGTCAGAAATCTGCCTTTGCAGCTGAAAAATAAGAATGTCTTGGGTCAAGTTCAGCTGAAAAAGGGAAATGTCAGCCATTTACAATTTTCTGATGCTATTACAAGCGATTTTGATGGTATTAAAAATCTCAGGGAGATCAGCCAAAAGACCCAGGCTGATTCTTGGTGGAACCCCATTAACTGGGGTAACACTAGTTTGAAACCTGCACAGGCAATATCTGTAAAATGAACCAATCAGATTTTACTGATCGCACAACAGACTTTAGGGCATCCAGAGGAAGGTACTCCACCAACCATCGCCAAGTCCTTCAAAAACACCTATGCAGGGGCCACCCCCTATTATAGGCGTGGCAGAGGTCCCCCAAGGTGAAAATAGTTTCTCAAGTGGTGTTTGGTTGCAGTACATCAAAACCTTTCCACATGGGTATATCCTGCCCCAAAACCTCAATTTCCAATTCCCAAACAGTAACTCACATCTCCCACAATCTGATAGGAGAGTTTCACATATTTCCTAATTCAGAATGCGTTGCAGCTATTCCAAAATTTTCCCCAAATTCCTTCCAACCTTCAAAATCAGTATAAATATTAATTGTCAAAAATTGGAAAGGATCGCTTTCTGTTCCCCTGCGCTCTTAATAAAAAGCATAAAAATTAACTTTTTTTAATAGCGCTTTTTATTTTTATATTAAAAACCTTTGTAGGAACCAGCGGCTTAGCACCAGCGAGCACATAAAAGCTGGATTCCTAAAGCACCCAAGCACTCCTGCACAGGTATCCACTTGGATATAGACTCCCCTTTGGGGTCCAGCCAACTTTGGTTATTTATTGGCTACCTATTATTATATACTATGTTGTCCACCCTTGCCCTGAGTCCCTTTTGCTAGGGTATCCTCTATGGTGCCCTTTTACCATCTTGCTAAAGACTAGTTCCTAGCTGTATAGCTGTGCATTTGCACCACCTCCCTGGGAATGGGAGAGTTACAGGCACTCTCCTTACATTAGTTGACCAACCACTTTATTTTATGTGCACTAGAACTATCTGGGTGGGGCTTTCACTGAGTGCAAATTGGGTGCGCCTTCCATTTGTCATGGCCTTGATGGGGCTCCCCACCATTTTCCCATTTGGCTGATAATTAATGCATCTCAGTGTTATTTTCACTATCTTCAACTGTGAAGCTCCCACCATTCTTGCTTACACCTGGTGGATTTGGATGTTTCACAATCCAGGTATCATGATTCCATGACTTTCCCCAAAAACAACGAAAACAATTTAAATAAAATGATTTTTTCAGCACCACATTTGGACAGTGCAGGTGGGATCATCAACAAAGTGTCTGGTGGTAATAGCCTTGGATAATGATGCACAAACTGCCACTGAAATGGGTAAGGGGATTACTACATTTCAAAATTCATTTTATAATGTAAATTTTTATATAAAAACGAGCCAATTTATCATCTATTATGGCTCTAGTTTAGAACCAATTTCAGTATATCAGATCGCCCAGGAGCCCACGCTTGACCCCTACCATGATCTTTAAGACACAGGAGGTGGAGAAAAGTTAAGATTACAATGTGAAAATGTTCATGCAACTGCTGAAGATATGGTGGGATATGTGGCATCAGTAGTGAGAAATGCCAATTATCCCTCTCCATTTTTTGATGCAAATACCTATCCTGGAGGCATGCTTATGCCTGATGAAAATTTTTTTGGCAAAGTGTTGGCATTATCTGCTATGACTAAAGCCCATTCTGGATAAATTTTGTTGAATGCTACCATTTCATCCTCTTTAGGGAAAATCAGCACAACAGTTTTTGATGGATACCGGAGCCTCTGAGAATTTATAGACCAAGACCTAGCCGACTATTTTGAGTTGATTTAATTGCCTGGTGGTATGGTTAAGGGGAGGGGCTTCCCAAGGTATTCCCACGCTGAAGGTTCTAGGGTTAGTGGATCATCAAGTTGGCAAGTATCATTTGGTGGACCGTTTCCAAGCAGTCAAAAACATTATGTACCCCATTATTTTGGGATTAGAGTGGTGGCAAAAGTTTGATGTCAGAACCAACTTAAAAGAGAATACATTGTCCTTAAATTTGAAGAATGGTCATATATTAGTTGTCTCCTTGTCTGAGGCTAATTATCAGGGCGATCCGCCCCCCTGTCCCAATATCCACACTCTCAGTCTTGCTCCGTTGCTGAAACCTTCTCTGGAGGCACCCTTATCTTCCTGTTTGGAGGGGTAAAATCTTAGTTTGATGCAGCTTCAGTCAATGTACTACCAGCTCATTCAGAGTTAGATGGAAAGTTCAAGCTCATTGTTGATCTGGTGCATATATCTCCCCCTATTTACCCTTTATTGTATGAGAGGAAGCATCATTAGATGTGTGGGATAAGAAGCTGTTAGATAAAGGCGTGATATATCAGCATAACTCCCCAGTATGCTCCCCACTTCTCTTAGTCAAGAAAGCTGATGGTACTTTACGCCCATGCTTAGATTATGGGGACCTAAACAATGTCACTGTACCAGATTTAATCTCATCCTATTAGACTCTCAGATTGCTCCCTATGTGGAGAAGGTACGAGTCTTCTCCAAACTGGATTGCTTAAATGTGTTTAATAGGTCTGGATAAAGAAGGGCCAGGAGTGGCTCACCACATTCCAACCCAATTTTTTTTTCCAGTTTCAGGTTATGCCCTTTGGGCTTAAAATTCACTTGTTGTCTTCCAACGTTGTATAGATGTGGCCTTGGGCGAACTGCTGGGCGTGTGTGCGGTGGCTTACATAGATGATATTCTAGCTTTTCCATGATCATGAGTCCCATGAAGTACACCTTTGCAAGTAATGGAGAGATTTAGGGAAGCCAACCTTATGCTGAAAATCAATAAGTGTGAATTTTTCAAGTCCCATGTTACCTTCCTGGGCAACGTCATGTTTGACCAAGGCCATATGATAACTCCAGACAAAAAGAAGGCAATTTGTGAGTGGCCCACAACAACTTTAATCAAGGAACTTAGGAGGTTTTTGGGGATATGTACGTCTATGAAGAAATTCATGCCAAAATTTTCTGAGGTGGCAGTACCCTTGTATAAGATGAGTGGAGCTAAAGTGTACCAGTGGTACCCCATTTTGCAGGATACCTTTCAAGCATTAAAGTGCATCCTGTTGTCCAAGTCCGTCCTTCACCATGTAGATCCAGAAAAAGAGTTCATTGTGGCTCCTGATGCCTCCAACTTTGCCATAATGGCTGCCTTATTACTAGTAGGCAAGGATGGAATAGAACATCCAGTAGGATATTTTTCCAGGAAAATGTCTCTACAAGAGTTAAACTACGCCGTTTATAACAAAAAGTTATTGGCAGTGGTTGAGGCGCTTACCTATTGGCGTCAACACTTACATGGCTCATCCCAACCATTCCACATTCATAAAAATCACCATTTCTTGTACTACCACGCACCTCAAGTCTTGACCCCACAACAATCCTGTAGCTTGAGACCCTGGCCCAATTTGTGTTTTTTATAAGTTTACAAAGGGCAAGGAGAATGGTTTAATGGATGCTTTGAGCCAAAACTCTGCACTGGCTCCTGATCCTAAGGAGGTAGAGATACATATTACCCACTTGATGATTCCGCTGGGTAAGATTATGTCACAACTTCCCTCTCCCTTGGCCCATGGTCCAGAGGTTGCTCCTCAAAAATGCGGTGGAATATAGTATGTTCATAAAGGTAGTCCTTTCACAGTTATTGTCAGCCAAGTATACTATGGTCCTCACCAAGAGTGAGTTAAATCAGGAGGACATTACCAGGGGTTACCACTTGAAGGATTAGAAATGTGGTTCCAAGGTCGCCTATGGGTTCCTGCAGTACCACTTCACCTGGGAATCATCTGAGACCATCATGATGGAATCACCGCTGGCCATCATGGGAAGGCAAATACTCTGGAGCTAATCTGGCGCACTTAAAATTGCAAAGAAATAAACATTCAAATTGCCAGGCATTTTAGATATTGCCTGGTCTGCAATAAAATGAAGCTGAATTGTTGGCCCTTCACGGGGCTGTTAATACCAGTTCAAAAGGCTGAAGGGCCTTGGACTTCTGTATCAGTGGACTTTATTGTGAAATTAACTGTATCTGATGGTTATGACGCCATCATGGTAGTGGTGGACCGTTTTAAAAAGTTTGCTAATTTTATCCCCTGAATAACCACAGTAACCGTGGCAGAGATAGCTAGGCTCTTTGTATCTCACATGTTTGCTTTTCATGGGGTCCTCAAAAGATAATTAGTGATTAAGGCCCCAGTTTACATCTGTCTTTTGGGAAGAGTTGTGTAAGAATCTTCAAACTTGTTCCTGCCGTTCAACTGCCTATCACCCCCAATAAAATGGGAAGGCTGAACTAGTGAATCAGTTCTTGTAACAGTTCCTGCGGTGTTACACCGCTGAGGACCATTAAGATAGGGTTTCCCACCTCCCTATGGCCCAATTTAGCTACAAGAACGTCTAATATGCATCAATTGGTTGTTACCCTTTCTTTACCAACTATGGCTTTAACCCCACCTTCAACATGGATCCCAGTTGTAAATCCAAAGTGGAAGCGGTGGTGGACTTTGCAAAAACGATCAAGAAAGTACACCAGGGGGTGAGAACAAACTTGGATGCAGCTATGCAAGCTTATAAGGAGAATGCGGATGGGAAAAGACGGGTAGGTCCTGCATACAAGGAAGGGGATCTTGTGATACTTGACACTACAAGTATCCCTATCAAGAAGCCATGCAAAAATCTGGGACCAAAGAGGATCGGGCCTTGCTATATTAAAAGAAAGGTGGGCTACACCTTATAACAGTTAGATCTTCCTTCATCATTTTAGATCCTTGCCATCTTTCATGAAAAAGTAAGCTAATGTTATTTGTAAAGCCTCGCACCAGAGACTTTAGAGGTTTATCATGTGGATGGGTGCCAGAGTGGAAAGTGGAGAAGATTTTTGCCTCAAGCTGATTAAAAAGAAGGCTTGAGTACCTAATATCCTGGTAGGGATTTGATAGATCAGAAAACATTTGGGTTCCAGCATGCTACTGTGCACATGTCCAAGACCTGATTATAGTTTTCCACGAGCGTTTCCCCAGTCTTCTGGACCTCAATCAAAGCAAACCTTTGCCGCTATGAAGTTAGCACCAGCCCACAAGAACTTAACCATGGTGAAAGCTCCTGAGGGGGGATGGAGCCCCCTAAAGAACAAGAGGGTAATGCCATGGCTTAATGACATAATTGAGGGCACCAATTGCAAGGACAAAGCTGCACGTCAGGAGGATGAAAAGGTGAAGTTGGCAGGCATCCCTGACCTTAAACATACCCTAAACCAACGCTGAGTACAGGCAAAATATGCCCAGGTTGGTCCTGGGAATGCGTGATGCTCAGCCTGGCATTACAGCCATGGCGTTAAAATGCAACAGCTACGTTCTGAATTTGGACAGTTTGTTATGGTTGCTCGAGGAACAGGGTTTAAAACCCATTCCATTTTTAATATCACCAAATTAGGTGATCCCAGTTACAATCAATAACTTGGTTTTAGTCAATTTTGAGTTACAGGACCTGGGCTGATGATAGTGTGCACCTATTGGTGCACTTTAGGCTTAGCACCACTTCTGCCAATTGATGACTTGCCCTCAATTGTTTAAAGTATATTTCACAAGACCAACTTTCCTTGTTAGTCAACTACCTAATAAAAATCAATTGTTAGCTTTTGATTTTTTTATATAGTTTTTTATATAAGCCTGTGTGTAGACCTCTTCAAGGAGGTCTCTAACAGTATTGGTCAGTTTATTAGAACTAGATCATCACCCAAAGGCTTGTGCACTGCTGGACTGCCCTGGCCCCCTCCAGAATAAAGTAACCAAGCAACCTTGCACAAATCTCCTTTTGGATATGGACTCCCCTTTGGGGTCCAACTAAGTTTGGTTATTTATTGGCTATCTATTATTATATACTGCGTTACCCACCCTTGCCTAGGGTCCCTTTTTGCTATGCTATCCCCCGCAGTGTCCTGTTTACTATATTGCTAATGACTAGCTCCATGGCGGTGTGGCTGTGCATCCTGAACCACATCTCTAGGAATGGGAGAGTTACAGACACTCTACTTACAAATTACCTGCATTATATGTGAATATAATATAACAGAGAATATTATAAAGTGTTTAGATTAATTTATATATTGGCAGATGGCATCAAAAGTTCAGAAATAATCAAGCCTATCAAATCAGCTAAAAACTACTAATCAATCACCCAAAACCATTTGACCCTATTAAATCAACCTAAAAATAACAACCAGTTGGCAAAACCATTCAAACTATTGAATCTACTAATTACTTACTACTTACTAAAATAATTAACTTAATAATAAAACAAATGACTAAAAACCGCTTGCCAAAGCCAATTATATATAAAAAATACTTGAGGTGGGTCAAACTTGGGATAAATATACCACACTAAGAATTTTAATAGACAGTACAGGTTTGAACTCAAAACCTGCACTAGGTGAAGCAGTTTTACCTGCCAGGCTAACCACCCTCCAAAGCCAATTAAAATATCTTTTTATAGCACTAGTGGTGCCCAACCCAAAAGGGGAGCCGCCACACATCTTTATTTGCAATTGAGCCAAACAAAGGGATTATCATAAATTAAAGAATTCCTAACATGGCACCTCAGCTAACAGCCTATGAAGCTATATCAGAAGGTGAGAAAGCTTTGGGAAACTTTTGCCTGGTAACTTTTTAGCTAAAGAACCATGGCGGATAACATTAGGATAGGAGCATCAGCAACATATGGTATAAGGAGGTATAATAGTGGGTTTTCTTCATTAATAAAGCTGGTGGTGTTAATTGCCTCAATATATTGAGCAAGTTGATACTCAGCGAAAGTGATGAGAGCAGGCACACAAGTGAATGAATTAATGCACTAGTGGGTTTGGGAATACTTGGAGTCAAAAAGAGAAATTTTTGCCATATTGATGCAAGTGCAGCTCACCCAAAAGCAACATCCTCCATTTTTATTTTACATTCTCATCAAAATCATGGGGTAAATTTGGGATAGGAATACCCTCCATGAGGGATTCCATTGCCCCATGAAGATGTAGTGGAGTATGGTGTTGGCAGGAGCAGCTGCATGTAAGTCTGGGGGAGCAACCCCTCCACTTGGACCAGGTGGCGTTCCCTTTCCCATCCAAAAAGGTCTGAGAAGGCCAGCTGCCCCTCTCATCTCCCAGGGAAACCTCGCTTATGTGGTAGATGAGCGGTAGGTCACAGATTACCCTTTGAGGACCCCAACACCTATCCCAGTAATAACTATAGCCAAATTGATATGGTGAATTAGGGAAATTTGTGTCGAGTTATCATAGAATTGGCGCCCACTTGGGGTGAGGGTTTCAAATGAGGTTGATGGAAATGAACCTTTGGCATCAAGGCCCAACAGCACCAAACTATCAGCAAAAAAGCCTGACAGCTGTGGATATTTGGCAAATAAGGTGTCTATGTAGAATCTTCAGTAAATCTTACCAATGGCATCAGGCCATTGATAAAAGTCGTTATCAGCTTTGAACCCTCTCCAGAAGAATTGAACTCTTTGTCCACTAAATCTGGTCTGGTCAAACAGACATCAGAGTGACCAAATGCAGGAGGATTGCGCGCCTCAAACCTGTTCATGACCTCTTGGGACTGTCCCTATTTGGGGTGGCTTGGGAGGTTCCTGTTGCCTGTTGGGCAAGATGCCATCACTCAAATCATCAGAACTGTGGTAAATACATAATTTGGGCATCTGTGGACAAACCAATAATGACTCAGCCCGCTGCCAATACTTTTAAGTCAGTTCCAAATGAGTTAGTTTCCCCCTTGCTCAAAGTTCGCTGAGTTGGATCAAATCTTGAGGGCCTAATCCCATGCTTCCTAAGATATTACCCAAGCGTTCATCTATTTAAGCAGTCATAACACAATGAAAATTGACAGTCAATTCTCTTATTTTATATCTATTAAAATTTTTTCAGTGCTCCAATTTATTTTATTTGGTTCAATTTTTTTTCAAAACCCCACGACATCTGCAAATGTGGCCTCTTGGGCCTTGTATTGACTGAGCTATCCCAGTCATATTATTTTGTCTGGTCCCCACTGCATTCAATTGGGCATAGAATGTCAAAAACTTTGTATAACTTTCCCCAATTGCCAAGGCACTCTGTAAGCAGGATCTCAGCTTTTTGTGGACAAAATTATCTTCACTCTAGGCAAGGATCCGCACCATCATCAAGGTTCATATATCCAGTTCCCCAAATGGGAAACCAAACTCCCCAACCCAGTATTGCAACTTCATACGCCCAAGCCCATTGGCTCTGGGGCTACAACAGTCTTGTTTCTTGCCAGGTTGTTTCTTACATTTTCAGCCTGTCGGAACTCAGTTGTTACTTATCTCCCAGCACATTTAAATGTTGTTAGAGCAGCAATGCCCCCGGCATTCTGGTTCATCTTTTGGGTGCTTCTGCATCCTGACTGGCAGGCCAGTCTAAAATTTATCTGCCGCTTTCCTGACACTGTGGCCTCCACTGCCATATTATTTGAATTATTGTAGTTATGTTAATGGGGTTTGGGCAAAAATGGCAAGAGTGCAAATTTGGAGGATTAATGTAAAATTCCTCCAAAGCAAAATCTGGCTTAAAATTAAGCGGCCATTTGCTATTGGCATTCCATTTGAGACACTCAAATGGATCTAGCTTGGACAACGCTGAGCCATCCACAGGAATTGTAGCAGTGGAAGAAACTGATTGGTTGTGTACTGTTGACCATGGCTACTCAGCTGAAACTGATTCAGCCATTAACTCAGAGTTCTGTAAACCAGTTAAATTTTTAAAAACAATTTAAATTTTAATTGGGTGCCACTTTGAAAGCAGCGCCATAATTCCCTAAGGTTGGGGTGGGAAAATTGAGCCCTACTAAAAAATTGGGGTGAGGCGGCAGCTGGGGTGATGCCAGAGAGGGGAGCTGTGGAAGCAGCGGAGGCAGAAGCCATGGGTCACTTGCGCTTTTAATGGTCTAGTTTGAAGCACAAGGGGCAAACCACGGGCGTTCTCAACACATGCCCAGAATGGGAAATCAGGGGCAAATCTGACCAAAACAATTTTTACTGTCAAATCAACCGAATATCAAACTGCTCATCTATAATAATATACTAACTTCTATAAAAATATATAGTATTTTCACTACTTACATGTAAAACTTTTTATTTTGTTATGAAAATTAGAAAAAACTGGCTTCAAGGTGCATACAGACTCTCTTCCATCCACCCATATCATATCATATTATATCCAAAATTTCAAAGCTTTAAATAATGTAGTTTTGGCTGGGCATAGCACAAACATAAACAAACACACAAACACTAGTTTTTGTTTTTATAGAAGGCAGACAAAAAATATAAATAGTAATACATTTTATATATCTAATTGTGTAAGAGTTAGAGGGATTGTTTTTTTATCTATTTTTGCTTTCAAGTTACCTGAAGTGAGGCTTTCATCACCTGACTGTAAGAGGATACCTGAGTGGTGTTGAAATCACTTGTAGAGAAGAAACTCAACTGGATAGTTGTCTTCATATAGCTATTACTCTCACCTATTCTTAACATAATTAATCACAAGAACCAGTGCTCTATACCTAGAAAAGTTTATACATGGTGCTCACTACAGGGGTAATTGCATTTTTCTGACCAGATAGCACATTAGAGTTAACAATACCATGTCCTATAAAATGAACTCTACAAGCTGTTTAGCAAACTGAGACTGTAAGCCAGATTACTTTGAATTAAGAATCATAAGCTGATCTGGCAACCTTAGAAGAATGAATTGTGAAAACATAGGAAGGAGTAATGCATGTTATGAGGGTCAACAATGATTTGTACAAAAAATTTACCTCAGCAAAGAGGAATGATATGTAGTTAATTAAGGAATTAGTGCTTCAGAAAAATCCTTGGGAAGCAAATAAAAAATGATTCTCTCAGCTACAAATGATGTAATGCAAATCTTAAAGCACTTACAAGACATTAAAATCCATGAATGAAACTGTTATGAAATGGCAGATGATGCAGATGACAATGATATAAATAATGAAAGCCAGAGTGAATATTAAGTCTCTAAGAAATATGCCTGGGGCTTTTGCAGCATTTTCCAAAATGACTTCTGAGAACACCCCAATAGTCAATAGGTTAAATGGTCAAGTACCTCCTGTTATAGTAGTGACTGAAGAATTTTGGAATACAATGAAATTACCTACTTTTCACTCAGAAAGCATTTCAGCCTATTTCCAATTTTTCAAAATGATGATGTTTGGTATAGTGAACATTAAAAAGCTGTGACCATTATAAACTATTTAGACACTAATTGTCAAAATCTGGTGTTGCCCACCTAAATGTGATAATTGGATACATAAAGATGCAAAGGACTTGATCATGAACAAATTAAGAAGCCTGGAATGGAAGGCTAGCAGCAAAAAGGAGTCCAAGGGTATCAATTATAAGGAATATAAGACCTTGTCAGCTTTTGTAAAATATTTTATCAGTAAGCGCAGATTTTGGAAGGCACGCAAGTATAATCTGACTTTTATTATTGTACTGTCATTCAAACGGTCCTTAGGTCCTAAAGAGACCTGCACCAAGCCATGGTTTTAGCATTAGTGACCAAGATTTTTACTTCACAAATGGTGGAGTATCTTAAGATGTTAGGCTTGACGTTTAATGCGCCTAATTGAACTCCCAAAGCTAATCCCACCAATAAGGATTGGAATACAGGAAAACTTAATGACATAACAATAAATTCCATATCAGGTTATTATTAAGGAAATAACTTGATTTACAAAAGTAGACAGACAATCTCTTAACCTCTCTTGCAAATGTGATGTAGTTGGACATTTTGCTGCACAATGTTGGGCAAGAAGCCCAGATAGCATGTGAATCTTGTCCTGCCTCAGTAGAAGAAAACTGGAAAGGAGTCAGGAAAAGAAACAGCGGGCTAAATAAGGAACAATCTAGAACTTTAAAAACCCTAGTTCTACCTAACGTCTTCACAAAAAATTTGTCATTTCAGATTTGTTTGTGTATGATGTTACACCTGATCTTCTCTAATAGATTGTAACCCCAAGTGTATATGCTGTTAAAAGAGTGGAACAAGACAAATAATTTGATCCGTAGATAGTAAAAGAGGTCGCTCAGCCTTATGCCCGCCAGCTTTTTAAGAAGGCACAAACACTGAAAATGTAGATGATTCACTCAAGGCAAAGCTTGATGAGGCCGATGTCTTCATCCAAATTGGCAAAACCAAGGGATTATTTCCAGATCTTTTATCTCAATTAGTTCAAACGTTAATCACAGCAAGTAATGACAGTAAATAATTTATGGAGAAAGAACAATTGACCTGTCTGCAAGGTTATATATTATTGTTAAGGTTACTTATTTATTATACTGGGGCGATTTTTTTTTAGTACTAGATGGTTTTATACTGGGGCGATTAATTTTTAGCATCAGGTAAATGAACTAAGAATAGGACCATTTAAACTTATTTGTAAGGTGGCAACATTTTCCTATACAATCAAAAATATTTAAGAATGTTGTATTGTGAATAAGGTATATTAGATACTTAAGGTATTGCATTTAAGAAAAAATATAAATAAAAAACATTTAGAGTATATATAAAAGTATAAAAATTAATATGAAAACATATATATGATTAAAAAGGGAAAATCCTCTTGGAAAAATAGAAATAGTTATATAATCATTAGTTTTGGTTTTGATTCTTCCATGATCCTGTGTTTTGGGGTGTGTGACTGCCTATGACGTCTCTGGGAGGAGGTTTTACTACTATAGTATTGAAAAGTTAATAAGAATCAAGTGATTGTGGACGTTTGTCAGGATCAATTTCTGTGGTACCCGAGCCTATAGTTGTCTTAAGTTACAAAGGAAGCAAAAAATGAATTATCTGCATTTGTCAATTGTGAAATCCTTGAACTGGGGGAAACAGGTTACAAAAAATAAAGTTCAGCGAGTACCTCAAATTTATCCTGGTATGGTATTGTAGTTGTTGAAGCCAGGATCATGTGAGATGGCAGAAAACATTATAAGGGGAGGAGGAGGGTGAGTTGGTCTCCTGTTAATGGCCATTAAAAGAAGAATCAAGAAAAAGGAAAATTTGGCTCTGTTGAATTAAAAGAATTCTATTAGACTAAAGAACGCTGATGATCATAGAGTAATTTTGAGCTTTTTAACTCATGACACAGAACAAAGTGGCATCTGCCTCCAAAACAACATCTTTGCTGGACAATCTAGTTAAGCTGTGGGATTTGTTAGGATTTTGGTATACGCACAATATCAAGCTATAACACATTTTTAATGATTATATGTCTTAACCTAAGTTAATTAACTTACTGACAAGCAACCAAAGGGTTTTAGAGTTATTGATGTTCAATATCTATTGTTAGGGGACTTTCTCATATGAGATATTAGTTTAGTTTCATTTTGGGATATGATTTCAGATCTGAAAATTAATGGTTTGTCAGGGATGATCACCAAAAATCTATTGTAAGAAGTTTGATTGTTGGTCAATACTCAACATTTAACTTTATTAGCCGTATCAACAAGAAAAATCACTAATCAATAAGGATGGTTTTGGAGCTATTGAAGCGTGGTTAACGCTTTTCTTGGAAGTAACTTGCAGGCTAGCCTGAGCGATGCAGGCTACTGAAAATGGGTAAATTGCCACATTACCCAGTAAGGTAGCTAGCGTAAAGGTTGATCTGCTGTGTTTGGATAAAGGCGTTGGAACACCATATTTTAAAATCCAACTAATGAATGGTTGTAATCTAGTCGTTAATGGATACTGACTAGGTGGTTGGATAGGCAAAGGAATTATTCATTGTTAGTGCAACTCTTTAAAATAAGGTCATTGGCAAAGAATAGATCCTTTATTGTAGTACCAACTGAAGGGGTGATCACCAAACATCCATATTTAAACCCTTGATTTCAATAAAAGGCAGCCAAAAATCTAGATAATGACACATTTTATATATTTTTTCTCTTGTGTAAGAGTTAGATGTATTAAACTATTATCTATTTTTTGCTCTCAAGTTACCTGAAGTGAGGTTTTCATCACCTGCCTGTAAGAAGATACCAGAGGGTGGTTAAAACCATTTGTAGAGAAGAGACTTGACTGGATAGATGTCTTCATATAACCATCACTTCCCCTTATTCTTATAAAATCAGTCATAGGATTAGTGCAGTAATCTAAAAGGTTTACAGTCGGAATTCAATGAAAATAAAGGAACACTTAATATTTCTAAAAAGTTAAATATATTTTTTCTGTATTTACTCATAGAATCCATTGTTAAGAATTATTTTGAACCAGACATTAGTCATAAAAAGTCATCAGTACTAGTGGAGGACAAATGTTTTTCCTATTAATCCTATAAAAACCATCAATAATTTATAACAGCCTGAAGAACGCCATCATCTTTACAGAGTAGCAATAAAGAAGAGGCTAAAGGGCTTTTATTGGTCTTTAGTACTTTAGCTCTGCAAAGGGTTTTAACTTATGATACATATGAGCTTATTCAACTTTTGATCATTAATATTCTCATGCTTTTGTAGGAGGTTGACTTTAAGTTTAAGCAATAACTACCCCAGTCGTTTTTTGTCATATTAACCATGGCCTTTATATTATACTTTTGATATATAGAAAATCCTCAACCTCTTAGTGGTGTTCTTTGGGAAGAGAATTCTAAAATTTGCAGATTAATAAGGCAAATGTAGATTTTTTCTCTTTAGTCCAAAACCTGAAAGGCTCCAAATTTGTTAATGTCAGTATGTTGTTCATTGGGGCAAAGTATCACTTATATATAGTGTGCTTGTTGAAAAGCATTGATTGAACGGTTAGTGAGATTACCTAGTAACACTGAGATTGATCCTTTATAACCTGGATCCAAAATCCATGTACAAACTGATATCTCTTTACATGATGAGTTAGGTTGGCCCTAAATCTTTAAAACATGTTTAGGGGTAAGAACCCAAATGGTTACTCACAATGACTAGTGAGAAAGTGATATTGTTATGAATTTTAAGGAATATAAAGGGTTTTAACTTCAGCAAAAATTTTTCTGAATTGAGTTTGTCTTGGACCCTAAAACTTGATAGTACAAGCGACAAATGGAAGAGGAATACCAAACAAGATGAATTCTCCTTTTTGGGACTACTCTGAGTTTAACTGACAGGTCAAAAACTTTAAGGAGCTCAGTATCCCATTAGTAAATTTTTTTGTGGATGATAATACAGTTAAAAACTTTCATTAACTTGACTTAATAAGCAATTCATAACTGATAAAAATCAATAGCTGGAAAAGTTATCATTACCTTCTGAATTGTAAGGGCAAAGGTGAATAACTTTCAGTTTATTTGTTGGTTGCGTCCCAGAGGCTTATATTCTACATCATGTAAATGCCTGGAGCTATATTAACTAAATTATATGCTCTTGGAGGAAATAACGTTGATTGAAGACTATTGTCAAAAATGGCCATAATCATGTTCACATTAAATTCTACCTCTAAAAGTTAATTAGGTCAAGTATGTGTGCTCATTTTAATAGGCATGAGCTTTATCCTTTAAAGAATAAAGCTGATATTTTTGTAGTCCACTTTGAGAGTAATATAATATAACTATCATGTCATCTAGAGTTTAACTTCATTTTCTGAAATGATGATATTGGTCTTGTTATACAATTGACTGATATAAGAGTAAAATAATATTGGTTCTTTATTGCCTTAGTTGAATTTTGAGAAATCAAATTCTTCTGGAGCAGCAATCACAATACAAAAATATTATTTGAAACTGGTTCTGAGTTTTATGGAACTTGATACCTGTCAGCAGAGGGAGCCTCAAGCCCTATGCTGGCCAAACTTATACTGACTCAAATCTTGCCTCAGATAACAAGTAATTGTACTTTGGTTTCCTTATTTACATTAATTTTAGAATTTCCTTATTAGTTTCAATAAAGGGTTCTATTGATAAGATATTAGGTTACATCTTTGGAGAAAATCTAAAAATTATAAACAGTTTTGAGTATATCTGATTGAGCTTCCACAATAATTTCATTTATCATGTAACAAGAAAGTAGGCTTGTACTTTTATGCTCTAAAATTAAAAGTGAATTTAGGCATTGTCAGAAATTCATACAAAGCACCAAAAGCGTCATCCGCTGTAGGTCCATCTCAGCAATAAGAGTTCAGTAAGCAATATAAATGCTTTTAAACTAATAGATGATTTTTATTTTACTAATGCTTATTCTCAAAAGAGCTTAATTTTAGTAGTCAAATATATGTCAGTTTAAGATTCTATAATTAGCGCAACTGGCAGACATTTGAATGTTTGTCCTGTTGAGAAGAATATACAGGTGTCAAATGGTTCAATGTATTCTAAGGCTTCTAAAGAAACATCTTTTGGAATTAAAAACTGTTCTAAAGTTTACCCCTGCGCTAGCCTAAAATTAGTTATGCTATCTAAAGGAAAACCAGCCCCTTTTATAGATCTGAAGGGAGATATGAGAGATGAGAAAATTAAGGCTATCAAAATCCAGAAGGTAGTCAAATCAACTGAAATGAAATTACCTCTGAGACAAATGATTGGATAAAAGTAATTAAATCTTTTCAAAAATGGTTGTTATCTGACCAACTGACCAACTAATGCTAACTCAATTATGTTAAAGTGAAATTATTACAAGAGCTCTGATTGTTCTATTACCTAGGAATCAAAAGCCACTTCAGTTGATTTGAAATGTGATAGATCAGATCAAAAACGCGTCAGTTTGAATTTGACTTCAGATTAAAATTGAGACAATAGTTGTTTTGAGACTTCACTTCAGAATCAGTCAATCAACACAAAAATTTGCAGGTACAACAGCGAAGATCCAAAAAAATCTTCAGATGAAAATTTCTGCAAAGATAACAGACTATTACAACATCATTACAGCCATGATGCCCAAATATCTCTAAATGTTTTCCCTATTAAACATATAAACTTATAATTCCTATATAATTAAAATGTCTAGTGATCATAGTCTTGATCCTAAATATTTTCTATGTTTTTTCCTTGTTTTAAAAAGGTTATTAAACACCACTCTTTTAGGAAATAGAATATTATTTACAATTTCCATCTTCTTTATGATTGCCAGATCTATTTGTAAATTTTTTAATACCAAATATTTAGATAACTGCTAAGTTTTAGTACTTTTGCAACTATTTTAATGTTAAATCCTGAGGATAAGCACCAGCGAGCTGCACCCTGGTCAGGATATAAACAAGTAGTGCTCACTACAAGGGCCCCATACACCACATTTATAATTATCAACATACAAGATGGTAGACGCACCTGATTTTAGCGTTACTGGATGGATCAAGAATGAAAAGTGAAGAAATTGACAGGATGGACAGCCCTCCTGCTATCAAGTTTGAAGAGGACAATTTAGTCACGTGGAGCCAGTTATTGTCAAATTATCTGGCTTTCCACTGAATTTTTTAGATATCTAACCTATGGTATATTGAACCCTGGAGACTTTGCATCCTTCAAGAGAGGCTTCTCTAAAGAGGATCATTTGATGTTCCTCTATAAAACTAGAATTCTCCAGGAGACCTACAGTCAACAAACTAATCTGACCACATATGTCCAAAAATTTTCCCACACAGCCTTGTTCCATATGGTACAGTTACTAGAAGTGCATCATTAAGAGCTGTTGCATTACGTAGCAAACCATAATGCACTATAACTTGCTTATGAAAACCTCTATAACTTGCGTCAATTCATGTTGGAAACGCTAGATCTTTAGTAGAAGAGAACTGATTATTCATTCAACTACATGAGTAACTTACTATGATAGATTTTGGTATTGCAAAGTATGTAGAAAAAGCCATGAAGATATTCCTCAATGAGTTAGATGAGTCCAATGTCAAGACTAAGAATTTACTTGAAGAATTTGCTAAAGAACTTACTAAGCATGAATCTCAAACAAAAAATGAATCGTTGTACCAAGCATCTATCTACAAATAAGAAAATGAATAACGTCTGATTGCTTTGATACAACAATTATCTTGGGCTGTATTTGACTTGGAGAACTTGAGAATCGGTACCCTAAGACACTTGTGGATTGGTTGACACCTTAAAAACTAAAATTTCCCAGATAGAAAAAAGAGTTGAAGATGAAGGCTTCCTCAAAAATGATGAATATCTGGACTATTGACTTTATATAATATGAGACAAAGCTTAAATGTGCAAAAGTAAGATAGAAGAAGACAATCTGTTGAAGGGTGTTTACAAGTGCTTGACTCAAGATGAGGAACTTGTGAGAAGGTCAAGGCTGATTTACACTCCAAAGGGTATCATCTTTATGACAAATCAGCATGTAAGAAAGTAAAGGAGGATATCCTTAAACGTGTTGGGGAGGTAAAATTAAACAATAATAATTTGATTTATTTACAATATAAACTTCACTTTAAGGTCAAAGAGTTCAAACGTCAGGTAAAGGACCTTGTGAGTAACAAGGTTGCGCTTATAACCAGAATGCCCCTTTTTAAATCCTACATTTAAGTGTCTCCAAAAGCCATGTAATCATGAGTTGAACCTATATTGGATCAAATCAACCAACTTTCTCATTCATTAGATCAATTGAATATATGACCTGAGTTAATTGTATGTAAAACTCCAGCCATCCATGCCCTTACTGGTGGTGAACCTGTCCCTAAAAACCCACTTTTAAAGATAAGTTTACACCAGCAAAGGTAGTATTGCCTCATTTTTGTATGTCTAAAAAGTTGGCAATATAAGGTGTAAGTCCAGGGAACGTCCCCTTTGCATAAATAGGGCGATTTTTCTATTCCCAAACAAGAAGGGTCCTAATAGGGTGGCTGCACCCCTCATCACCTAGGGTGACCTCGCTCACATGGTAGACAAGCACTGGGTAACAGCACTCCCTCTAAGGATTACTCCCCCGGTTCCCACACTCACCTCTGCCATACTTGTCTGCAAGATTGAGGAAATCTGCATCAAGATCACAGAATTGAATATGGAAGGTCCAAAACTAATGGGAATAAAGCCTGACAATTGGATACCTAATAGTCAAGAAGGGACAAGTATTGAATTATCAGCCAGAATTGCTGACAGTTTTGACTCAGGTAGCAGTACAATCGCTGATGCCAAACACTACTCAAAATTTTCAGAGATGATCCCCAATGAGTAGATGAACCTTTGGGGTCATTCACAGATAAAATGAAACCTCTATCTAATGAATCGAGAGTTATGGCCAACATGACACATTTGGTCAAACAAATGCCCCAGCAACTGCATGGGCAGGTTGCGCATCCTGAATTATTCTAACCAATTGGGACCACCCTATGTGGGGTGGCACTGGGGAATTACCATTGATCGTTGGGCCAGACACCATCATGCCAACCAATGAAAATGCAGTTGAGCCTTGATCCAGGAATTTCTGGCCAAACTTATAGTGACTCAGCCTGACACCAAATCCTTTGATGTTAGTTCCAATTAGGATTATCTGCACCCTCCCCTGAAAATTCTCTGGGTTAGGTCAGATTTAAGGGACCTGATCCCTGCTTTGACTTACTACCAATCAAATACTATTTAATCAGTTGCATTGCACTGAGAAAATTGCTGTCGATTTTCTTTAACTATTTTTCTAATAAAAAACCCTTTACCCAATTTAAGTTCTTATGCTTAAAACTAAACCGCCCTTTCCACCCATATTCAAACAACCCTTGGGGTTAATGGCCGTGGTCACCTGGTGTTTTGCTAAGTTCTTATACACGATTATGGCTCATGGGTGCTTAATGGCGGAACTCCTTCCTAGTTCCATAAATGTCATACCTGCAGCAATGCCACTGGCATTTGGGTTTGCCATTAGAGTGCTTCAGCACTTAACTGGCAGGCTAGTCTAAAAATAACTTGCTGTTTGCCTGACATAATTGATCAACCATCATTACTAACCATTTCTGCCTTTCCTCGATTATATTGGCGTAGCAATAGTCCCTTTTTCTCAGCTGAACTAGGTTGTGAAGAAATTTTACTATGGCCATAAAAGCCTAGTCCCTCTCAAATTGACCAAACCACATCCCATAGTTTCCATGCCATCATGTCCATGTCATTAATTTCTGGCACTTCAACTTGTGGAGGGTTTTCTCCTGAAACAAACCTAGTGGTTTCCCCCAATCCTAGTACCATCTTTTCAATATCAGCAGATCCAACTATAACTGCCAATAAAGAGAATCCCACCTACTTTCTATTGCCCATGAAGATTAGTATCAGGGTACACCATGTCTCCTTTGAGGCTTTGGTGGATACCCAAGCTGCGCGCAATTTTATATGTTGAGCTAGCCTGACAGTTGGAGCTTGATATGGACCTAGGTTCTTCAGTGGTGGTTGCTTCATCAGCCTCCCAGTCCTCATATCTAGTCCGTCGGCTGGTACTTTTCTTAGCACATCACTTTAGCTTTTGCAATCAGTTTTTAGCAATGGCAAACTTAGTGTTCCCGGTTATTTTGGGAGTTGGATGGTGGCGCTGACAACATGTAAAAATTCACCTGGAGTCAAATATGTTGTCATTTGTTAATGAGCAAACGGAGGGAGTCATTACCTTAGTTAATACCCTTAAAAAACTCAAGGCAGCAGCTCTATCACTTCCATTATTTCCCCTGCGGGCCTTCCATCATATTTTCCCAAAAAATTAATGTGCTATCATAGTATCTTTTTTAAGAAAGAGGTCCGTCTTCCTTCTCACACCTAATTTGACTTAGGATTCCAAACAACAGTACAGTTGGTGAACAATAATTGCCACTTGTATCCACACACAGCGGAGGAGGAGGCTGCTCTTAACACCTGGTTAGATGATATGCTTTAGAAAGGGTGTTTACTTAAAGAGACGTCACCAATTGCCTCTCCTATAATTTTTGCCAAGAAGGCCATGGTTCCCTCCATCCCTGCATGGATTATGGACACCTAAATAAAATTACAGTGAGCTATCCCTACCCTTTGTCCCTGGAGCAAGCTATCAGTCAAGCAATTGCTAAGCCTTGTGTGTTCTCCAAGCTTGATCTCATCAATGCCTTCAACCAAATACAGGTAATGGAAGGTCAAGAATGGCTTACCATGATTCAAACAAAATGAGGTATTTTTCAATTCTGCGTAATGCCCTTCAGGTTGAAGAACGCTCCAGCCACATTAAAAAGAATGATCAATAGCATGCTGAGCGGCCTCCAGTTTACTTCTGCAGTTGCTTATATTGATGACATCTTGATTCACTCCCCAACACCCAAACAACATGAAAATACTTGGAAGCGATCGTGGCTGCTTTTCTCAAGGAAGGCCTGTTTGTCAAGCCGTCAAATTGTGAGTTTTATAAGGATGAAGCTACCTTTCTTAGGAACCTGGTCTTAAAAGATGGTTACGCAATTCCTTTCAGCAAGTTGAATGCCATTCGTAAATGGCCAACTCCAACAACCCAGAAACAACTAAAAAGTTTCTTGGGAACCATTATTTTCCTGAAGAAATTTTCCTCAGCCCTTTCCTAGTTAGCCGCTCCACTACACCCCTTATGGTTAATATACCTTTTTGTTGGACACCTGAGTGCCAGCAGGCGTTTGAGTCAATTAAAGAAGTGTTCTTATCTCCCACCATCCTAAAACACGTGACCCCTCCAAACCATATATCGTCACATGTGATGCTTAATCAGTAGCAGTTGGGGCAGTTCTGCTCCAGGAGCACAATGGTTTAGAACATCCAGTCACTACTTTTCCCAGAAATTCTTCCTCTACTGAGCAATCATGGGCCATCTATGATAAGTAGTTGGCAGTTATAGCATGGGTGTTGACTCATTGGTGGTACCTGTTACAGGGTTCCCAGAATGAGCTAACTGTGCATACAAACACCAAGCTCTTCTGTAATTCCACAAACCACAAAAATTGGCACATAGGCAAGCTCATACCTATTAGTTTATGCAGCTTCAATTTTAAATACAAATTCATGAAAGGTGCTGTTGGTATTTTTGCCCATATTCCCAGACTGCAAGATTAGCAGGTATCACTAGGGGAAAATTCCCTAAGGCGAAGTGAATCATAAATTGGTTGACCTGCGTTTTGGAGTAACTATGTTTAAGGGATTTTGGAATATTCGCATACTCATATTTATTAGGGATTGGTCTTGACAAGTAATTAAGATCTCATCAGGTGGAGTTGCCAACGAAGCAGGGGCATCTGATAGTGATTAACTATCAGGTGTACCGATTGGGATTGATTGGGTTTCATCACAGACTGATTGGGAATGAATAGTAAGTTGCGAGGCAAGTGATGCCGCCTGCAACTAGCAAATGGATCAGTTGGTGAAGTGACCTGTCATAATGGGTAAAAAGTCCCATTACCTAAGCAGGTTGCTACCCAATTATGGTTGGTTCAATTGGATTGAGAGGAAAACATTAGGTACACATTTTCTGACTCTTTCCATTTGAGGACTTGAAAATATCCAATGACAGAATCCTAGCCAGGATGTAGGAAGACCATCGCTGCTGAGATGAAGATGGGTAATTTAACAGCAACGGCTGCCATTTCATCAAAGAGGTAAAAACCAAGGGTTAGACAGCTGAATTCCCCACTATATGTATTCCCTAGGATTTACTATAACAAAAATAGTCAAAAACCAGAGTTAGATAATAAGAATTATTTAGTTCTAGATTATTCATTTGGTATATAGTTAAACTATCATCAGCTTCCATTGTGCTGTTCTGTCTCAAGGATATTATTGCAGAGGGCAATAATTGGAAGACTCTTAGAGAGAAGAGTAATGATCCGAGTAAGGATCTAGAGAAGAAGGAGCCACAATCAGTGATAGCTGCTGACTGTGTGTTGGACTAAAGAGACTGTCACTGGGGTATCTCAGTGAAGATTGGGTGGACAAGAGCAAGGGAACAAATCCCTACGAGTATGACATCATGAGTATTTAATTGGGAATACTGGCCGAGCATTAGGCTGAAATATAATTCATACTCAACTATGGATAATAGTCTCCATACTATTATTGATTAACAAATCATTCTATACAACATGACAAAGTGCATGAGGAAAACAAACCTGTGCAGTAAAAAGGTTACTGGGTTGCTTGATAATAACAACCAAAGTAAATTTTTATAAGTTGGTGCTCACATCAGGGGGTAGTTGAGTGAAGAATCTATAAGAATGTCATAAAAAGACAAGCTATGAAAACGGTGGACTGAGTTATCCACTGTGAATCAGAATGCTCTAAACTCAGCAGCAATCATTGGGAGTTCGCAGCCTTGGAAAAACGAGTCACCAAGGTGGAGGAAGAAATAGATAATATAGCAAGCTTTAGGAATGAGTTACTGGGGAAAGTAACTTCGTTGAAGAAGAAAGAAGGGGACCTCGTTCAAGAGGTCTTATACCTGAAAAGGGAGTGAGAAGCGGATCACATTCATTTAAGAAATTTTGGTGAAGATGTAAGGGGAATTAATCAAACAAGTGGAGGAACTTTAAGCTCACAAATGCAATTGTGAGCCAATTGTGGCAAGTGATGCTGAAGAAAAAAGTCCTCGCACAATACTTGGGAAGTTGAATATCTCAAAGAACATGCTGCCCACTTTTGCTGCCAATTTGGAAATGACACCTGAAGTCACTCTGCAAGTTAGCCAAGTAGCTGAACCGAGAGAATCAGCCAGAAATAACTCAGAGAAATTTAGGGCAACACCAAAATTGCCAACATTCCATTGGGATAACACCACAGCATTTTTCTGACTGTTTGACATGACTATGAATGGCTACAGAGATTGTCAAAAGGCGTTGAAGATCATGAATTGCCTAGAAACCAACTATTGAAACTTGGTGTTACCTCACCTGGAGGGAGACAGCTGGTCATATGCTGAGGCAAAGGCGGCCATCATGAAAGAGTTTGGGAGTCTGACCCATATTTCAAAACGCAAGAAGGAATTTATGGGAATCCATTTCCATAAAGATGAGTCTCTAGCTAGCTTTTCAGATCAATTTTACCAGGAGTCACAGATACTGGCCAGAGCAAAAGTATTGGACAACTTTGATGCTAGAATCGCCTTACAAGCGGCCCTTCAGCCCTATCACAATTTGCATCACATGATGTCTTCTGTGTTCATGACAGAAATAACTACCTTGCAAATGGTAGATAACTTGAATATTTTGGGAGCAACATTTGATGCCCCAAATAGAAGCTTCAAGTCCAATCTGGTATGAAATCTGAATCCCATGAAGGGAAACAAAGGTGCTAAAGGGGAGACCAATCAAACTGTGCCAGGAAATAAGCCCAAAGAACTCAGACGGTTAAACAAGAAGGAAAAGGTCTGCTATCAGTATGGCGGGAAAGGACATTTTGCTGTGCATTGTAAGAAGCTGAAGGATCAGATCAACGTGGTCCAGGCCAAAGAATCAGCATCCACCAAGGATTTAAGAAAAGGGCCCACGGCCTAGATGGGGAACAGTCTAGAGCTGCGGAGAAACTTGTTCCTCTTGACATTATGAAAGAAGAAATTGATATCAGCGATCTGTTCATAGATGATGAGCAGGATCAGCTGTATCAAGTGGTCAATATGGATGTAAATGCCGTGACCAGAGCCAGGGCGAAGAGAGTCAACCCTGAGATAATCAAGGAAGTTGCCCGGCTGTACGCCCAACAAATTGGTGGTCAAGATTCAAACTGCCAAGAATCAAAAAGAATTATAAGACATCCATTTAGATGAGGCTAATCTGTCTATTCCCCTCAGTGCTATAAAGGAATCGTTTCCTAATTATCAGCACAGATTATTCACACCCTAGATTTGGCTAATAACGCCACTATTCACTCAGTAAACACTATATTACAATACTCTGAGTGTATGTATATAGACATACAAGTGAATCGAGTGAGATTGAGGGCGATTGTTGACAACGGAGCGCCCATCAATATTGTATTGACCAAGCTGGTAAAGAGGATGAAGATCTCGCTGGACTTGGAGCATAAGAAAGAATATGGGACAGCTGGGCTGAACACCACCATCTCCTGTGGAGCGTATAGTGCGCTGCCACTACAATTTGGGTCATTGGTGGTATATAAGCCAGCAATAGTTTTGGCGAATCAGAGCTATGACATTATGATCAGAATGGAGTTTATGCAAAAGTATGGAGTTAAATGTAACTTCAAGGATAATAAATTGACCATATTGGGTCAGACGTTATCATTGGTGTATCAGAAGGATGGTGAAGCTCCGCTGAATCAGAGAAATAACTTCATTAATATAATATACAATGACAGCATTGTCCCAATTTGGTACCAATTAGTTGGTAGAAAGTGACACGAAATGCTGGTGGAAATCCTAGAGAACTGGGGGAATTCCACTGAGAATCAAGAATGAGAGGACCTTACCAGCCAGATTGCAGATGATAGTTGACACAGGGTTGACATTGGAGATTCCTGAGCTGTTGTATGAGGAGGTTGGAAGTCCCTGGAAGAAGTCCAGAGTGGAGCCATGGGTGGCTCCTGGGATAATAATGCTGGGCCATGGGGAAATTCGAGTTTTTCTAGCAAATTTAAGTGAAAATCAATGAAGGTTGAGAAAAATTAGATTATCATTTTTGTTTATATAATCACGATTGCTGAAATGAAGAAATTCCATGATTTTGGGTCTCTTGATGAAATGGGATTACCGGCTGGGGTAACTGAAAATATCAACCTATTGGTTGATCAAGAGCAGCTCCCTGATCTGTTGGAAGGCCAGCAAGAGGAGGCGTTTGAACTATTCAAAAAGTATCAGGAGTGTTCGCTCAGGATGATCATCATTTGGGATGCACACGAGACTTGATTCAAAAGGTTGACACCGGGGAAAATTACCTATAAGGATGAGACTGATCTGAAGATCAAAAGCCGCCAAAGTGGATGTGGAGGATGAAATCAGCAAACTAGTGAGACATGGTCTTCTAGTTCTGTCATCAAATCCCTGGGCGAGTCCAATTTTAAATTGTGAAGAAGAAGGATGGATCCAACTGGGGGCTGATTGACTACCAAAAGCTGATTAAAATTATGAAGAAGGATTTGTATCCCTTACCAAGGATTGATGATGCGCTAGATCGTTTAGTTTAAGTGAAGTATTTCTTTATGATGGATCTGATCTTGGGATAAAGGCAGATCGACTTGCCAAAGGAAGACCAGGAAAAATGCGTGATTATCATCGCGCAGGGGCTATACCAACTGACGAGGATGCTCCAGGGTCTATGCAACGCGCCTGCAACGTTTCAGAGGGCCATGGATGCTATATTAAGCGCTTTGAAGTTGTAATGCATCCTGGTATATCTGGACGATATCAATGTGTTCAGTAAGATGTTTACTGATCACCTAAACCACTTGGAACAAGTATTCAAGTGACTATCCGCAGCTAACCTGAAGATCAAACCAAGGAAGTGCCACTTCTTTAAGAAAGAGTTGGAATACCTGGATTCGTAATCAACTCAAGTGGATTGCAGCCGCAAACCCAGAAGATAGCAGCTATAGAACGTATGGCTGTACCAAAGATTGTCTGAGAAATCCAAGTGTTTCTTATGATGGTCAGATACTATAGAAGATTTATTTGGGACTTCGCTCTAATAGCCAAGCCATTATTCCATTTATTAAAGGATCTGAAAAAAGGATTTGTATGGAATGAAGAGGCCCAGGATTCCTTTGATGAGTTATGCCATTATTTGATAGATTTGCTGATTATAAATTATCTAAATTTCAATCAAGAGTTAATTATTCAACACTGATGCTTCATTGATGGTGATCGGCGCTGTACTGAGCCAAGTAGATGAACTTGGGGATGAACATCTGGTGGTATATGTGAGCCAGACACTCTCAGCTTCTGAGAGGAACTACACCGTGACTGAGTAGGAATGCCTTGTGGTCATTTACACATGCAAGCAGTTTTGGGTGTACAACCATGGAACGCACTTTTAAAGTGGTGACAAACCACTCTTCTCTGCATTGGCTACACAATTTAAGAGAGCCAGAAGGACAACTGGCCCAATGGGCACTTAAGTTACAGGCTTATGATTATAAGATTGACCACTGAGCGGGGGCTTCTCACCAGAACGCAGATGGCTTATTGAGGTTGCCAATGGTCCAGATGATATATCCGCAGGCGGATGAACTATTTCAGAGAATGATCAAAGGAAAAATCAGGGACAAGCCCCAAAGAAATTCAAGTTGCACTTCGGAAAGTGATGGAAAACACCAAGACCATGGATGGACAAGTATTCAAGATGATTAATGGGAAGAGTTTATTATTCCCAAAACTGTCGGAAAGAGCAGCTATAGTGCAAGCAGCTCACAAGGTTGTTAGGCATGGAGGCCTGAGGAAAACAATTGACCATATTCGCCAGTAATATCACTGGGAATCCATCAACTATGATGCTGTGGATCATCTAGCTAGTTGCGTGGAGTGCCAGCTGCACAAACCACATAAGAATACAACTGGATACCAACTGGTCCACCCTGGATTTGCCTGGCACACGGTGTCCATCAACATGATGGGACAGCTGACAATGAGTACGAGGGGAGTCAAGTACATTTTAGTTGCCATTAACCATCTGACGGAATGGGTCAAGATGAAGGCTCTAACAAGAGTAGATGCTACCAGTACTGCGAGGTTCATCCTGGATCAAGTGGTATACCAGCATGGATGTCTGTAGGTCCTACTTAGCGACAATGGGACCAACTTTTACATCTCATGTGATCCTGAGATTAAATGGGATAATGGGGATCTGAGGAGTTGTGTCAGTACCTTACCAGCCAAAGATGAATGGACTGGTAGAACGGGTCAATAGTATGCTGGCCGCGATGCTGAGGAAGCTAGTCATAGGAGAACTTCCACGTGGGGAATGTATCTAAGTTTGGTGACACTCACCTACAATATTACTCATCATATGGCAACGGGAAAGATGCCATTTGAGTTATTATATGGGAGAAAGGCCGCGTTGCCGCCAAATTTATATTCAGTGGTGGAACCTACATAAGGGATAAGTACCGAGCATTACCTGAACTGACTGACAAGTATCCTGATCAATATGCAATCATAAGCATTTAATACAACCTTGAAGAAAAGGATACGAGCAAAATCGATGGACAACAAGAACTGACCGGCCTTAGCTGAATATTGAATAGGGGAAAGAGTTGCCTATTGTGATATGCATGGTTTTGGATGAAGAAACAAATTAGATGCGTTGTGGTTAGGTCCATTTGAAGTAATTGCCAAGATGGTGACTAATGCTTACTCCATCAAGAATTTCTTGGATGGAAGAGTTGTGAATTGAGTCCACGCTAAGTATCTAAAGCAATGGATCAACGAAAAAATAAAAGAGTTCCCAAAGGACTGATGAACCATTGAGTTGGTCATGTCCTATTTAGGTCAAGTCTGAAAAAAGGACCTCTGAACTAATCTAGATGGCTAAATATGAAAAAAGGACATCTGAACCATAGAAAACTGGCAGGTTTAAGTACCCAGGACCCAGTTTGGGGGAAAGAAATAAAAAGATGGACCACTTAACCAAAATAAGGTCAAGTTTTTATTTAACTGAGGTAAGCCAACCAGGGGACAGACATTACCAAATATATGTGAAACTAAGAGAATAACTAAGAAATATAAAAATTGGGCACCCCAGGGTACTCAAGTTACCCCTGTTGCCAGCGGGACTGCCACGTATGGGGGGTTGGTGCGCTACTCTGAGGGGGTTCCCCTGCTATGAAGCAGGTGTGAAGGAAAGGGTCTGTGTGGAGGAACCAGAGTGGGAACCATGATTCTATGAGCGCTTTTTGCCTTGGTCTTATATATCCATAGAGCCAGGCTTGGAAGTGCTCTAGTAAGTGGACATGGAATCTGTTAATAATCCCATGAATGGTTGGGACCGTGCCCTTGAATGCATCTAATGCAATTGTGTGGATTGTCCACATTGCAATGGGTATTATTAGGGAAGGGAGTGTGGATGGGATTGGTGACTCAATCTGGAGCGCGAAGATGCTCTTTGATATCAAGAATTCCTGTTTGTTTTGGATCTTGAGCAGGCGTGCGACTTCCTGCCATATAGCTTTGGTTGGGGGGCATGTTTCTAAGCGGTGATGTAGGGATCCCTCCCCTCCACATACTGCACATGTTTTATGGAGGGAGTTGGAACAGTCTGCTGTCTTAAAAGTCCTTCTCAGACAGCGCCAAGCGTTTGCTCTTATCCTCGGCTGTAGGAGTGGGTGGTGAGTCATTTTCCACATTGCCTTCTGTGTAATTAGATCATAAGGAATGTCCATCATATCTAGGTATTCTATCCTAGCTATGTTTGGGGTTGTTGCGAGCATATCTTTCTGGGGGTGGTTTTCTGGGTTTCTTAATTTGAATTGGGGGCTGGGTCATCCCCTTCCCTGTATAGTACCTGTGTTCTCTATGGTCCATCCCAATGGCGGATAGTTCAGAGGATATGTTTTAAATGAGGGGAGGTTCCATGCGGTCCCGTTGCAGTAGGGTGCTTGGCAAGGTATGAAAGTAGTCTGGGTGGAATATATGGGTTTGTTAATTTGAGCACCTGTGCAAAGTTAGTCCTTGCTGCTCTGGACCAATGTTGTTGTGGGAGGTCTGGAGCAAGGACTTCCTTTATCCATGTACCAAGGATGTGATTGGCATGGCTTTCAAAATCTATTAGTCCCATACCTCCGCTTAAGCGTGGGCCAAATAGTGTTTCCATCCGTATAGGAGGGTGAGAGCCAGGCCACAGCCAGCCCTGGATACGCCCGCGGATTGCGGTTATAAAGGTAGGTGAGAAGGTGATCGCGTGGGCCTGGTACTACAGTATTGGAAGGATGAGCGAGTTAGCAAAAGTAACTCGTCCTGTTAATCCTGGGGTTCTTCCCTTGAGGGAGGCGACACATTTGGATACCCGTTGCAACAGGTTACTTTCCATTGTCTCATTAGCATATCTCCCTGATTCTAGCCAGATTACAAGGTGTTGGACAGGAGTGGTGGTGAAAGGTGTTGCAAAGGGTAAGATAATTGGGTTTTTTCTTCGTGTTGGTATGAGGTTCTGATGTTGTGGCCCAATTGTTTTTGTATTTGCCTAAGAGGATGATTTCTGTCTTTCTTTTGTTGAGCGATGCATTGCTCACCTTGGAGTATTCCTCTAGAGTGTGTTCCAGCTGTTGGGCATCTTCATTGTTTGCTATACCTGCTATGCAGTCATCCGCAAAGGCCAGTATCTTGACTGTTGGTTGTCCTTGTGCGGTTATCCCCATGAGATGTGAGTCTGTTACTCGGAGGAGTGGGTCAAAGCTGAAATTGTATAGCAGTGGGCTGAGAGGATCCCCTTGTTTGAGCCCTCTGTGTGGTTTAATCTTGTTTTTTAGAAATCCAGGGCCGCATACAGCCATGGTTGCAGATTCTGTTAAGAGCAACGCTCATTTTATGAACCTTGGTGGGAGTTTTAAGGCATGTAGACATTCTTTTAGGTATGGCCAGCTAACACGGTCATACGCCTTTTCCTGATCCAAGAAGACCAGGGCACCAGTTGCTTTGGATTGGCAAATGTTTGCAACAGGGTGTATGTTGTTCCAGATTATACGCCCTGGTATAAACCCAAACTGGTTGGGTGATAGGACGTCAGAAGCAATTGCACCTAATCTGGCTGCTAAAATTTTTGTTAGAATTTTTGTGTCAGTGTTGGAGAGTGCAATTGGGCGCCAGTTGGCCAGGTCCAACTTGTCACCCTTTTTATACAAGGTTATAACATAGGATTCATGACCTACTGGTAATAGGCGTGTTTTCAACAAGCTCATGTTCATAGACGCCAATAGGAGGGGGGCGATTTGTTGAAAATATTTTTTGTAAAATTCGTAGGGTATCCCATCAGGCCCTGGGCATTTCCTATGTGGTGCACCACGATTTGTCTCCCAAAGCTCCTCACATGTAATAAGGGATAGTATATTGTAATTTGGTGGTGTACTATGTATCTCGCAGTTTGAATAAATTCTCTAATTTTTTGTGAATCTGTTGGCATTTTGCAATATAATTCGGTGTAATAATGGTGTACTTCCGCCTTGACCTCCTCAGGGTCAGTTGCCACGGTGCCGTTGGCCTTGCGGACCTGTGTGCATGTGAGCTGGTTTCTCATGGGAGTGAAATTGGCAGAAAAAGTATGTTGAACAAGTTTTGCCTTCCTTTATGAACTTACCTTTGTTTGATACTTTGATTCTGTGTTGGTGTTCAAAGATGAGATTGTTAAGTTGGGCAGAAATTTCTGCACATTTGCATCCTCAGTTAGGGCTATAGCCAGATCTCGGAGTATCTATTTCCAGGTGGTCTAGTTCCACCAAGGTACGCTTGATTGTGGCTGTGTCCACGGTGTACTTACATGATGCAATATATCAGGTTTTGTTGATTAAATCCTTTTGAAAGTTTCTCATGTTTCAATGAGCTGAAGTGAATGGGGCTGTGAATTCTGGGTTTGTAGCCTTGTTTTCAACCCAGTTGGATATCTTGGGCAATTTTATGTTTTCTGGGTGAAGCTTTCTCCAAGGCGACACCTGTGTGTGGGATTGGGTTGGCGCTAACTGCACCGTAACTAATTTGGTGGTCAGAAAATTGATCTTTTTTGTTATAAATTTGAAGATTATTGAGCAGTGAAATTGCGGAATGAGGATTTGGTCAATGCAACTCATCAATATGAGCGCTCCCTTGCATATGTTGGGCCTTGTCATGTGGGGAAGGAGTGGTGAACTGGGGGGAAGAGCATCCTGTAAGCCAAGAGATGCCTTCAGTGTGCGATATACAATGTGTCCAGGTGGGTATCCCCTGGGATTAGGCCATCAATCCGTATCAGGGTTATCTCAGCAGTTGAAATCGCCTAACATAATGGTATCTGGTAGGAGGGTGAGAGTAGGAATGTTTTCAAAAAATTGTTTTCACTCAGTTGCAGTGCACAGTGCATAGATACATGCTATCGAAATTATTTCCTCTTTGCATGCAATTGTTGATACCAGGACTTGACCGTTCAAGTGTGATGACGAATTTGTAATTTTAAATTTTTTGTTGTTTCAATGGTCACCCCACAGTGAGACGTCCATACTGATTGTGAAAGTGCGACCCTGGTTGACCAGGATCCTTCTTCCCCTTGTAGACAGTGGGTTTCTTGGATGGCCAAGATGTCTACAAGAGGTTTTCGCAGGAATTCCAGTTTTTTGGCTTAGGACATATGAGCCCTGGCTCCCGCAATGTTTAGTGTCCCTATTGACACTGAGGTGCCTGCGGCGCCTCAGGAGCGGTTGGGAGGGTCCTCTGGCCCTAACCCACCGCAGCTCATTTTGGCTATGCTCCACATCTGAACTCCAACTCTTTCACTGCCATTGTTGGTTCCCTTGATCTGACCCAATGATTCAAGGGAATTGCGGTTTTTTGCATTTTCATCAACTTTTCCTGCACAGGTCTCATGTTGATTTGATACGGATTGTTGATTGGATTTTATATTTTTGAGGTTTGACTTTGTTGCATTGTGCACCGCATTTTCACCCAAATTGCGGTTGCATTGTTCCTCAATATGTGCATGACTGATGACGCTTTGTGGCTCATTCTGGTTACTGTGAAAATGTTCTACCTGGGCATATTGTTCTGATTGGTTGGTTCGGTGAATATATGAAATATCCTCCTGAATTCGTCCATGGTTAATGGCGGATTCCACGTGTGCCGCCGCTTCAGCTGCTGCTCTCTTGCAGGCTTTTTGTGCTGCTTTATGCTGTTTACTTGTAACTGGGTCCATGATGAAGTATAGTCCATCTTCACCCCAGCAGAATGGGTGGTGACCATCAGTCATTTTGGCGAAGTTTTCATTATCTTTGTCCATAGCTTCTTCACAAAAATCATTTTCCATTAAGCCCTCTTTCACAGGGAATGTATGTTCCTTGTGGCCCAGTGAGTCACAGTGGTTGCAAATGGGCGGTGCACATTCCAGTGTAACTCAGAATGCAGCTGACTGGCCCCCATCTGCAAAGTGAAATTCTGCTGTGTGGGGAATTCTGGATAAGTCCTCTTCCACTTCTGGGAAGGGGTTAATTACAGCGATAGCTTTGCCCATGCACAGGTTGGGCATCAAGCGAAATCACTTTAATTCAAGTTGTTGAATTTCTCTGTAGGCCATGAGACCTTTGCGGAGCTCCTCCTTGATTACCTTATGAGGAAGGTTGGTGGGGAGCGAGTCAAAAGATATGAACAAAGTTTTCACTTTATTCCATCTGGTGCGCGCGGTGCACACAATTTTTTTGCCCTCAGGGAGGACAATTTCCACACAGATTTTTTCTGCGGCATCAGCACCATCAGCTGTTTTGAAACCAATATCAATTCAGCTATGGCCCATGTTGTTGGTGGCTACATACACCGCGTGAGGGAAAAGTGAGGGCTGTGCCTCACATGTTTTCTCCCACAGGGTTGGTGACTCATCCCCTAGAAAGAGTCTGATCCCATGCTCCACCTTTGACAAAGGTTGGTTGAATTGAATGTACATATATTACGCGTGCTTTACAATAGATACCATAAACCCAGATGGTGTCTGAGTTTGCAATTTTTACGGATTGGGTTCCTGGTCCCCCTCCAGGGCGTTTCTTGCCCTTAGTTGCACCGTTAAGCGCACCAATTGCCACAATGCTCGCCCATGTTGTATTATTTTTGTTGATAAATTCGCCCATCTTTCCTGTGTGTGATTATCCAAATTTGCTGTTCAAATCAAATTGTAGTAACTAAAAGTGGTTGTTATGAGAAAGAAAAGCAAAAATAAGGTCAAGTTCCATAGGAAAAAAGAAGAATAAAGATTAAAATTGATAAAAGCTATTGGGAAAAAAGATATTATAAGATGCACAGAGAAAAAGCTGATATAATTTTATAATTTTAATTTTTATTAATTGTCCTCAGTATGGGATGATTCCGCCTATGTCGCCTTTTGGGGGAGGGAGGATGGATCACAGTAGGAATAAACAGCCTGTCAAAGTTTTATATTAGATTGGATGCTAGTGAGGGCAAGACCTACATGAAACCACGTTCTTTGAGTGGACGCCGAGCCCTGTGAGAAAGTGACTAGGGGAAGGGAAATTGAGATGTCAGATGAATCTAAGTGTGAAACCCTAGAGCATGGAGGAAAGTAACAGTATAAGAAGAGGCAATCAGTGAATAACCCCAATTAATACCAATATGATACTAGAGCCAGAAGATTAGTCCTGAGCACCTGACGATGGGCTTCATCAAGGACACTGGACATATGGGCTGGCAACAAAGAAGGGATGCTTGACAGGGTTGCTGAATCATGCCCCCTATCAACGCCATCAGCGGAAGATACTAATGGGAAGCGCCAGAGAAGAGATAATCATACATGGAGTGGATTGCATCCTTCAAGTGATGACTATAGGCTTCTCAGAAGCTAAAGCTGAATGACAGGTGGAACCAAGGTGAGGCTGGAAGCTTCATCGACCAACTTTGAAGAACTTGGCCAGAAAAGTGAAGAGCATAAGTGGCAGTATCCTGATCCAGGATGTTATCAAGATCAGAGGGATTAAGTGCTAGAGTCAAAGGCTTGGGGGCTTGGGCCCAGAGTTCAGCGTAGGGGAGCTCAAATTGAATACTGTTACCAATGGTGAGCTCAGAGACCAGAACAGCAGGTTTTTTATATTGACTGAGTTGGAAGAGGAACTCAGGAAGCAAGTCTGACCCAGCAAGAAAGAGTGATCAAGAGCAACCAGCATAATCTCTGGAGCATCTACAATGATGGTCAGAGCATCAGCAAAAGGAGCCAAATCCAGGAGAGTTTTGAAGTCCAATTCTGGAATTAACAGCAGAAGAAGAATTGCCCAAGAGTTGTTAAAAACAATAGCCAGCCTGGTTTTAGAGGGATTAGTTACCATTTCTGGTAAAATGACAGAGGGACTAGCCGTTGGTGCCAGGCTAGGCATATGAGTCCTGGAAGGACCATAGAAGAGGTTCCACTGAGCATCCCAACTCATCTGCTGGAAAGAGCTGGAGGTCTTGATCAGATAAACTATTCAGGAGCTGCTGGTATCGTGACTTGGAATTTGACATATGAGCTGGATGAGAGGGGGATGTCAGACTTATATGGAAGCTGACATTATGCACTCTATAATTCATTAGGCTCCAATTTTGGAGAAATTAATCTCAAAATTGAAGATATAAACTCATCAAGAGAAGAATTAGGAATGACTTAAGCTAAGAGGTTATGAGAGAAATAACAAGGGCGAATAAGAAATAAGTATTCTTAATTGAGCTGAAAACAAACAATGACGGCAAGTCTCCTGTCCAGGACAAGGAGAAAATCAGAAAATCAAGGACGCCGGACCAAGAATCTTAGTTATGACAGCAGGTTATATGCCCTGATGGGTAAAACTGGATCCTGGGACTAATATCATCATCAGTAAATCAATCAGCCTGGCATGACAGTAGATCATGGGGACCACGCTCTGAGAAGGCGGTAGTGAAAAGGAAGAGGAAGAACGCCATATGCCAAAGGTCATCCTGAGCAGCATTGAGTAATGACAAATGTACTCCGCTTGAACCAATGAAGTATTTGACCAAGTGTCTGAAGCAGTGTTCTCATTCCCGGTCCTTTTCTCACTGGAAATCTAGGCAAGAGGGGGATGTGTTGGGATTTTTGCCCATATTCCCAGCCTGCTAGATTACCTGGTATCACTAAAGGAAATTTCCTAAGGTGAAGTGAATCGGAAATTGGTTGGCCTGAGTTTCAGAGTAAAAACATTTGGGGGATTTTGGGATATTCACCTGGTCATATCCATCAGGGAACAATTCAAACAAATACTTATGATCTCATCGGGGAGAGTTGCTGAAAAAATAAGGGCATCTGATAGTGATTAACTATCAGGTGTACTGATTGGGATCAGTCAGGTTTCATCACCAAATGGTTGGGAATGCATAGTAAGTTGTGAGGCGGGTGATGCCACCTGTAACTAGTGAATCAATCGGTTGGTGCATGACCTGCATTCATGGGTAATAATCCCATTACCTAAGCAGGTAGCTAGCCAATTATGGTTGGTTCGCTGGGATCAAGAGTAAAACGTTAGGGACACGTTTTCTGACTCTTTCCGTTTTAGGTCTTGAGGATGTCCTATGATGGAATCCTATCCACGATGGGGAAGACCATCGCTTCTGATATGAGGATGGGTGATTTAACAGCAACAGCTGCTGTTTCATTAAAGAGGTGTCAACCAAGGGTTAGATAGCTGTGTTCCCCACTATATATATTCCCTTGGATTTACTATAACAAAGATAGTCAAAAACCAGAGTTAGATTAGAGTTATTTAGTTCTAGATTGTCCATTCAGTATATAGTTAAACTATCATCAGCTTCCATTGTGCTGTTCTGTCTCAAGGATATTATTGCAGAGGGCAATAATTGGAAGACTCTTAGAGAAAAGACTAAAGATCTGAGCGTGGATCTAGAGAAGAAGGAGCCACAATCAGGGATAGCTGCTGACTGTGTGGTGGACCAAAGTGACTGTCACCAGGGAATCTCAGCAAAGATCGGGTAGACAAGAGCAAGGGTTGAATCTGTATGAGTACAACATAATGAGTATCTAATTGGGAATACTGGCTGAGCATTAGGCCAAGATATAATTAATACTGAACTACGAATAATAGTCTCCATACTATTATCAATTAATAATTCATTCTATACAATGCGGCAAAGTGCACAAGGAAAATGACCTGTGCAGTAAAAAGGTTACTGGGTTGCTTGCTGATAACAAACAAAGTAAATTTTTACAGGTGCGTTAAATGTGCTCCCCAATTTCCTTAGATGCAACCTGGCTCATTGCCCCATGAACTTGGAGGAAGTTTACCAGTTACCATGATCCCCACCACCCAAATTTTATCTATTGTACCGCCCATGGTCATGTCAGTAGATTTAGCTCCTGATGTTCCACTTATTTCACAGGTTTTAGCAGCTCAAATGACCTGCTCCAAAAGAGTGGAGTTTATAGACTAATTGTTCCTTCAAACTCACAAACATTCCCTATATTCCTTGGTGGAGGTTCTCATTTATTTTTGGTTGTGGGTTTGGGTTCCCCCTCTCTTTAGTGTTGAGGCATTTCAGGCACATTACAACCTTCCCAAAATTGGCCATCCGGGTAATAAAAAAATTACAGAGTTGATCAAGCGGACTTAAGTTGGGTGATTTATCAAAGGAAGTACCAGCCTGAATTGCCAATTATGTCACTTGTGCACTGGCCAAGTCAGATCAATCAGTAAAGAAGGGTCTTCTTCATCCTTTACAACAGGTAAAGGGTTTATGGACATTGGTGTCCGTGGATTTTATTGTGGAACTTCCCTGTTCAAATGGATTTACAGCGGTGATGGTGGTGGTCAATCGCTTTATTAAATTTTCCTTATTTATTCCATGCTCATCCACGATTATTTCAGAAGAGACCGCTTGTCTCTTCATATGCCATGTGTTTTCTATTTTTGGTCTCCCGCAGGAGACATCAGTGACCGTGGGCCCCAGTTTACAGCGTGTTTCTGGGATGAGCTTTTATCCATCTTGAAAATTACCCCCTTCCAATTCCACAGGATATCATCCCCAGTCCAATGGAAAAACCAAGAGGGTTAACCAAATTTTGGAACAGTACTTGCACTGCTATGCTGCAGCTGCACAGGATACCTGGGCCAATGAACTCCCCCTCACTCTATTTACCTATAATAATGGAACTCACGCTTCTATAGGGTTTCTCCTTATGAAGCGACGTTGGGGTGTAATCCCTCATTTTTGGGTGGTACCTGCCTGCGTCCAGAGGTCCCTGATGTCACAGATCGTGTTGAGCACATTTGGTCTACCCAGTCCTTAGTGTGGTAGCATCTCACAAAAGCTATCGATGACTACAAGCAGTTTGCCTTGGAAAATGGCTCCCTGGCCACAACATAGTGGTGGATTCATATGTTATGCTAGATACATGCCATTTGTGGATGCAGGTACCTTCCCAGAAGTTTGCAAGCAAACGTTTGGGTCCCCAATTGGTGGAGGAAGATTTGGGTAATGGTGCTTTCTGGTTAAAGCTGCCAGCTCATTGGAAACAGCACCCCTATCTTACAAATAGCTCAGTTGTCCCTGTTCAAGGGGACTGTTCCCGCCAATCTAGAGCCAATACTGCTTGAGAATGCAGAAGAAACCAAGGTGGAAAACATCTTAGTGTCCCAGGAAATCACAGAGGTCAGTTCAGATCTCATCGCTTGTAAGAGTTATCCAGCCTATGAGAACAGTTGTGTAAAGGCCCGTGATTGCACAAATTGCATGGAACTGGTTGAGGCGTTTCATGAGTCCCATGTGGATGCTCCCCATCCCCCCAAAAGTTGCAACCTTGATAGCAATCAAGTTGTTCAAGGCGCACAAAAATATAGCCCTTATGCTTTTTCCCAGCAGTGGTGCTCCTCCTTTGGCAAAAGGAAAGGGTAATGTAAGTCCAGGGAACGTCTCCTTTGCATAAATAGGGTGATTTTTCTATTCCCAAATAAGAAGGGTCCTAAGAGGGTGGCTGTACCCCTCATCACCCAGGGCGACCTTGTTCACGTGGTAGACAAGCACTGGGTAACAGCACTCCCTCTAAGGATTCCTCCCCCGGTTCCCACACTCACCTCTGCCATACTTGTCTGCCAGATTTAGGAAATCTGCATCAAGATCACAGAATTGAATATGGAAGGTCCAAAACTAATGGGAATGAAGCCTGACAATTGGATATTTAATAGTCAAGAAGGGACAAGTATTGAATTGTCAGCCAGAATTGCTGACAATTTTGACTCAGGTAGCAGTACAATCGCTGATGCCAAACACTACTCAGAATTGTCAGAGATGATCCCCAATGAGTAGATGGAACCTTTGGGGTCATTCACAGATAATTTTAAACCTCTACCTAATGAATCAAGAGTTGTGGCCAACATAACACATTTGGTCAAACAAATGCCCCAGCAACTGGCATGGGTAGGTTGCGCATCCTGAATTATTCTAACCAATTTGGACCACCCCTATGTGGGGTGGCACTGGGGAATTCCCATTGATCGTTGGGCCAGACACCATCATGCCAACCAATGAAAATGCAGTTGAGCCTTGGTCCAGGCATTTCTGGCCAAACTTATAGTGACTCAGCCTGCCACCAAATCCTTTGATGTTAGTTCCAATTAGGATTATCTGCACCCTCCCCTGAAAATTCGCTGGGTTAGGTCAGATTTAAGGGACCTGATCCCTGCTTTGACTTACTACCAATCAAATACTATTTAATCAGTTGCATTGCACTGAGAAAATTGTTGGTTGATTTTCTTTATCTATCTTTTTAATAAAATTTTTTTACTTAATTTAAGTTCTTATGCTTAAAACTAAACCTCCCTTTCCGCCAATATTCAAACAACCCTTGGGGTTTATGGCTGTGTTTACCTAGTTTTTTGCTAAGTTCTTATACACGATTATGGCTCATGGGTGCTTAATAGCGAAACTATTCCTAGTTCCATAACCGTCATACCATCAGCAGTGCCACTGACATTCAGGTTTGCCGTTAGAGTGCTTCAGCACTTGAACAGGCAGGCCAGTCTATAAATAACTTGCTGTTTGCCTGACAGAAGGAGTGACTGAACATCATAAAGTTAGACATATCCTCTACTGCTTAAGTCATATGGCCCAGGAATTTATGGTTCTGCACGTGAAAAATCTCAGTATCTGGGCTGAGGTCAATAAAGCTCTTATTGAAGAAATTAATTTCAAGTAGAGTCTGATCATCAAGAAGCAGGCTTTCATTTTATTCATTATAAAGAAAGAAAAATCTGTTGGTGCTTTTGCTGATAAGTTCTACATTGAATCTCAGACCTTGAAGATGCTTAACCTTAATGATGAAGTAGCGCCATTATGACTGGGTTGGCTTCTCATCTTTCTTGGGCTATGCACATCACTTCAGTGAAAAGTTAATTTAGAAATGTTCATGACATAAAGGAAGCTTTGTTGGAAGTTGCTGATTTTCAAACTTGAGGATAACCAAGGAGTTACATTAAAACCCTGAGTTCTAACTATTGAGGATCCTAATCCAGAAACCAACCAAACGTCCAATTTTCTAATTATGCAACAAGATTAGGCATCTTGAGAGTTTTTGTTGAAAGATGAAATTAGAAGCTGGAGATCAGGGAAAAGACTTGTCAGCTTAGGGACAGTTAAGCTTATTGCAAATGAATCTGTAGTACCTGAAACCCCACAATAATCAATTGTCCATCCAAATTGTATAGAGAACACCTCTGAAGAAATTTTTTTTAGGAAAGTTGAAAAGATATTAGCTATTATTATTTAGGAGTACCTGCAGAGAGTGAGATACCTGACCATCTATGTGCTAAAAGAGATGACGAAGCCATGGTGCCAGAGGGAAGATACATCAGTCAAGTACTGAGATATCCAAAAATAAAGACACTGCTAGTGATGACTATCAATTTATTGCCTTACTAATATGGCCTATACAACATGTTTACAACTTACTATATATTAAGGAAAGATATACTAATACCACTATAAAACTTTATGCTGCCATTCATCTAAAAAGAGTCCTTTATCTTCCTCCAAGCTTTGGCAGAACCATCACAAATGTAGAGGTTGTAATTCAGAAGTCAGAGTTATGTACATTCTTGATACCAGCACTAGTCAATGTTATATCTAAAAAAACCCATCAAGGATATCAAATTGGCGCCTGACTTTAAATATTATCAAGGGTATGGGATGGCAGGTTGCAACAACACTTGAACTATCAGTGCTTACTCCTCTTTGATATCCAAAAAAGAAAGCTTATCCTTTTAGCACCAGCTGTAGCTTTAGACAACACTAATTATGACATAGTCATTGCCCTCTGTTTCATTTTGACTATGATGGCATTATCAATATGAAGGTAGGTTTTCTTTCCATCCTAAAATATGAGGTTCCTTTAGTTTTGAGTAATAAAGATCACATAAAAAAATATTTTTGCCTGGTTGAGTACCCTGCTTCTGCCTTAAGTTTACACTATACTACATCATAATAAAATAATAAAACATTGCATGATTCAGTAGATGCTTTAGAGAGAATTTCTTTCTATGCTCTAAAGAAATAATAAAATTTGGTGAACAATTAGTGGTTAATAAAAAGATCACATTGCAAATTCCCAAGAAATTGTTTACTACATATAACAAGTAAAGATGGAGCCAGCCCCCTTGAAACTTGAGCATTGCCCGGAATATTGAATCTGGTCTGCCAGAAACCTATTAATTTCCATCCAGGAAAACAAACGAAAAAAGGATAATTTAGTAAAAACACCAAGGAATTAGAAAAGGTCTATTAGTACCAATCGCCATCATTGAAAGAAATCAAATCATAGTTCTAAATTAGACATGGGATTACCTACTAAAAAATGCTTTTCACTATGCCTGACGTTAATATTTCTAATTAATTCACTTTCAATGAGCTTGAAAAAGCTTTTTTATAAATGCATATAGTGATATTTTTCCATATTGAACACCAACTATGGTCATATGAAATATGGAGTCACATTATTGGTATTAATGACGCTAGCCCTATCTGGCCCAAGCCCTATCAAAATAAAAAGTCAAAGACAACAGATGAGAATTGAGATTAAACAACTACAATACTTTGGGTTACAAGTGCCATCTCAAAACCCTTAGTCATCTTCCCTTCTACTTATCAAGAAAAAGAATGGAGGCCACTGAGTTGTGATGGACTATTGAAAGTTAAATAATCTCACTAATAAGGATAGTTATCCTATACTTTGAATTGATAACGCTCTTGATCAACTCTCTGGTTCTATTTGTTTTCCTCTATGGATTTGGCCAGCAGGTACTGGCTAATGGTCCTTTCCCATAAGATCAAGAAAAATGTGCGCTCATTTGTAGTGAAGACCTGTTTAAATCCACTCACCTTCTCAAGGTCTATATAGTGTTCTCGCCTCTTTCCAATGAGAAATGGATCACATATTAAAAGACCTTAAGCTAAGTTGTGTGATTGTTTATCTTGATGATATTAATGTTTTCTCTAAAACTTTATATGATAGTCTTAATCATCTTTAATAAGTTTCAGTGGTTACAACTCTCTAACTTATAACTGAAACATTGAAGTGTACTTTCATTTTAAAAGAAACTGGATGTTCTTGGACATGCTATATTAAATAGGAGATTCTGCCTTTAAAAGACACGATTGAAGCCATAACTAAGATGACTAAACATAAAAAGTTCCGAGATACCCAGGTATTTTTATGTATGATGGGATATTACCATCAATATATACCAATTTGCTCAACCTTTTGAGCCTCTCATATGACTATTGATAAAAAACACTCATTTCCATTAGGTCCAGAACAAAAAGTAGTTTTAAAACTCTAAAAAATTATTACAAGAGCAGATTATCTGTTAAAATTTTTGCTCATATTTCCAGCCTGCTATATTACCTGGTATCACTAGGGAAAATTCCCTAAGGCAAAGTGAATCAGAAATCGGTTGGCCCAAGTTTCAGAGGAACTATGTTCAGGGGATTTTGAGATAATTGCCTGGTCGTATCTGACAGAGATCAATCTGGATGAATAGAAAAGATCTCATCAGGTGGAGTTGCCAACAAAATAGGGGCATCTGATAGTGATTAACTATCAGGTGTACTAATTAAGATTGGTCAGGTTTCATCACCAACTGATTGGGAATGATTAGTAAGTTGTGGGGCGAGTGATGCCACCTTCAACTAGCAAATTGATTGGTTGGTGAGTGACCTACCATAATGGAAAAAATTCACATTACCTAAGCAGGTCGCTAGCCAATTATGGTTGGTTCACTTGGTTCAGGAAAACTTTAAGGACACATTTTTTGACTATTTTCCATTTGAGGTATTGATGATGTCCAATGACGAATCCTAGCCAGGATGGGAAGACCATTGCTGCTGAGACAAGGAAGGGTGATTCAATGGCAACAGCTGCCATTTCATCGAAGAGGTGTCAACTGAGGGTTAGACAGACAAATCCTCCACTATATAATTCCCTAGGATTTGCTATAATAAAAAAACCTAGTTTAAAGATAACAAGTAATTTACAGTAATATTATCAATTTGGTGTATAGTTAGACTATCAGCTTCTATTGTGTCGTTCTATCTCAAGGACCTTATTGCAGAGGGCAATAATTGGAAGACTCTCAGAGAGACGAGTATAGATCTGAGTGGGGATCTAGAAATGAAGAAACCACAATAAGGGTTAGCTGCCAACTGTGTGTTGGGCTGAGAGAGACTGTCACTGGGGTATCTTAACAAAGATTGGGTGGACAAAAGTATGGTGAACAAATCACTACAAGTACAACTTACAGAGAATTTAATCAGAAATACTTGCCAAGCGTTGGGCCAAATAGTAGTTCAATCTCAACTACGGATAATAGTCTCCATACTATTATTGATTAATACATCTTATATAACGTGACAAAGTTCACAAGGAAATCAAACCTGTGCAGTAAAAAGGCTACTGTGTTGTCAGCCGATAATCAACCTAGAGATAATTTTTTCCAAATTGGTGCTCACTACAGGGGGTAGTTGAGTGAAGAATTTATTATAATGTCATACAAAGAAGAACTATGCAAGATGTGGACTGAGATCGTCACTGTGAACCAGAATGCCTTAAACTCAGCGGACCATTGGGAGTTTGTGGCCTTGGAAGAATGAGTCGCCAAGGTGGATAAAAGAGTAGAGAATGTAGCCAACTTTGGGAACAAGTTATTTGGCAAAGTAAACTCATTGAAGAAGAAAGAAGGGGACCTTATTTGAGAGGTTCTATACTTGAAAATCAAATGAGAAGCGGATCATGTTTGTTTTGAAAGTTTAGTATATATTGAGAAATTAATCAAACAAAGGAGGAGCTTAAAGCTCACAGATGTGGTTGTGAGCCTGAGATGGCAAGCGATGCTGAAGAGAGAAGTCCTTGAATGATACTTGGGAAGTTAATTACCCCAAGGAACATGCTGCACGTTTCAATGCCATTTTGGAGATGATGCCCAAAGTCACTCCACCAGTTAGCTGAGTAGCCAAACTGAGAGAATTGACCTGAAATGATTCAGAGGAATTTAGGGAAACCAAAATTGCTAGCATTCCATTAGGATAACACCCCAGCGTTTTTCTGACTGTTTGACATGACTAAGAACAGCTATGGAGATCGTCAAAAGGCGTTGTCAGTCATGAACTGACTGGATACCAACTGTCAAAACTTATTGTTACCTCACCTAGAGGGGGACAGCTGGTCTTACGCCAAGGCAAAGGCGGCCATCATGAAGGAGTTTGGAAGTCCAACTCACATGTCAAAATTCAAGCAAGAATTAATGGTAATCCAGTTCACTAAAGACAAGTCTCTTGCTATCTTCGCGGATCAATTTTACCATAAATTGTAGATCCTGGCCGGATCAGAAGTATTAGATGACTTTGATGCTAGAATCGCTTTGTAAGCGGCCCTTTGGCCCTATCACAATTTGCATCATATGATGTCTTCCATGTTTGTGACAGAGATAACTACCTCGCAAATGGTAGACAACTCAAAGAGTTTTGGGAGCAACGTTTGATGCCCCAAATAGAAGTTTCAAGTCCAATCTGGTATAAAATCCAAATCCCATAAAGGGAAATGAAGGAGCAAAGGAGGCTACCAATCAAACTGTGCTGGGAAATAAGCCCAAAGAATTCAGATGGTTAAGCAAGAAAGAGAAGGTCTTCTATCAGTGTGGTGGGAAAGGACATTTTGCCGTACACTGTAATAAGCTGAAGTATCAGATTAATGTGGTCCAGGACAAGGAGACAGCCGCCAAGGATTCAGGAAAAGGGCCCACTGCCTAGACAAGTCACAGTCTAGAGCGGCGGAGAAACCTGTTCCTCCATATATCATGAATGAAGAAATTGTCATTAATGTTCTGTTTGTAGATGACAAACAGGATCAGCTATACCAAGTGGTCAATATGGATATAATTGCCGTGACCAGAGCTGGGCAAAGAGAATTGACCCCAAGATAATCCAGGAAGTTGCCCAGCTGTATGCCAAACAACTGGCGAAAAAATTTGAACCATTGAGAATCCTGAAGAGTTATCAGACGTCCATTTAGATGAGGCTAATCTGTCTATCCCCCTCAGCGCAATAAAAGAATCGTTTCCTGAATTATCAACACAAATTATTCACACACTAGATACTCCTAATAACGCCGCCATTCACTCAGTAAATACTATATTACAATACTCTGAGGGTACATATATAGATAACAAGTGAATTGAGTGAGGGTGAGGACAATTGTTGACAGTGGAGCGCCCATCAATATTGTCTCAACCAAGCTGGTGAAGAGGATGAAGATCTCGCCGGACTAAAGCACAAGAGAGAATATGGAAACAGCTGGGCTGAACACCACCATTTCCTGTGGAGCGTATAGTGCACTGCCACTACGATTTGGATCATTGGTGGTATATGCGCCAGCAATAGTTTTGGTGAACCAAAACTATGAAATCTGATTGGAACGGTTTTCTATGGAAAGTACAGAGTTAAATGTAACTTCAAGGATAATATGTTGACCATCTTGGGTCAGACATTACCCTTGGTATACCTGAAGGATGGAAAATCTCCGTTGAATTGGAGAAACAACTTCATTAATCTGATATACAATGATGGCATTGTACCAATTTGATACTAATTAGTTGGTAGTAAGTGATGCGATATGCTGGCGGAAATACTAGAAAACTGGGGAATTCCATTAAGTATCAAGAAAGAGAGGACCATACTGGTGAGATCGCAGATAATAGTCAACATAGGGTTGACTTTGGAGATTACTGAGCTGTTGTATGGGGAGGTCAGAAGCCCCTGGAAGAAGCCCAGAGTGGAGCCATGGGTGGCTCCTGGGATAATAATGCCGGGCCATGGAGAAATTCGAGTTCTCCTAGCAAATTTGAGCGAAAAACCAATGAAGATCAAGAGGAACCAGATCATCATGTTTTTTCATCTGATCCCAAATGACCAAATTGAGACGAATCCATTATTTTGGGTCTCTCAATGAAATGGGATTACCGGCAGGAGTAGCTGAAATTATCAACCTATTGGTTGATTGGGAGCAGCTTGCTGATCTGCTGGAAGGCCATCAGGAGGAGGTGCTCGAACTACTTAAGAAATATTGGGAAGTGTTTACTCAGGATGACCATGATTTGGGATGCGCATGAGACATAATTCATAAGGTTGACACTGAAAAACTTTACCTATAAGGATGAGACTGATCAGAAGATCAAAAGCCACCGAAACGGTAGTAGAGGATGAAATCAGCAAACTAGTGAAGCATGGGCTTCTAGTAATGTCATCAAGTCCCTGGGTGAGTCCGATTCTGATCATAAAGAAGAAGGATGGATCAAACTGGGTAGTGATTGACTACCAAAGGCTGAAAAAGGTTATGAAGAAGGTTTATATCCCCTACCAAGGATTGACAATGTGCTGTATCGTTTAGAAGAAGCAAAGTATTTCACTACAATGTATCTAATCTTGGGATATTGGCAGATCAACTTGCCAAAGGAAAACTAAGAAAAATGCGCGATTATTATTGCGCAGGGACTATATCAACTGATGAGGATGCCCCGAGGGTCTCTGCAATGCGCCTGCAACGTTTCAGAGGGCCATGGATGCTATACTAAGTGACTTGAAGTTGTCGTGCATCCTGGTATATCTGGACAATATCAACATGTTCAGTAGGACGTTTACTTATCACTTGCACCACTTGGAAGAAGTTTTTTAAGTGACTGTTTAAGGCTAACCTGAAGATTAAGCCAAGAAAGTTCCACTTCTTCAAGAAAGAGTTGGAATACCTTGGATTTGTAATCAACTCAAGTGGATTGCAGCCGCAAACCCAGAAGATAGCAGCTATAGAGCGTATGGTTGTACCAAAGAGTGTCTGAGACATCCAAGTATTCCTTAAGATGATTGGATACAATAGAAGATTTATTTGTGACTTCGCCTGAATAGCTGAGCCATTATTCCATTTATTAAAGGATCTGAAATAAGGATTTGTATGGAATGAAGAGGCTTAGGACTCCTTCAATGTTTTATGCCAGTATTTGATATATTCGCTGATTCTGAAATATCCAAATTTTTGATTGAGAATTTATCATTCAAAATGATGCTTTGTTGATGGCAATTGGTGCCATACTGAGCAAAGTAGACGAACTTGAGTATGAGCATATGGTGGCATATGTGAGCTGGACACTCTCAGCTGCTGAGAGGAATTGCACCATGACTGAGTGGGAATGCCTTGCAGTCATTTATGCATGTAAGCAGTTTTGGGTGTATGTCCATGGAACACACTTTAAGGTGGTGACAGACCACTCTTATTTGCATTGGCTGCAGAATTTATGAGAACTGGAAGGATGACTGGCCCAATGGGCGCTTAAGCTTCAGGCTTATAATTATGAGATAGTTCACCAAGTGGGGCTTCTCACAAGAGCGCGGATGGCTTATCGTGGTTGCCAATGGTCCAGTTGTATACTTGCAGGTGGATGAGCTATTCCAGAGAATGGTCGAAGGAAGAATTTGGAACAAGCCCCGAGAAATTCAAGGCGCGCTTCAAAAAGTTATGGAAAACACCGAGACTATGGATGGACAAGTATTCAATATGATTAATGAGAAGTGGCTATTATTCCCAAAATCATCAGAAAGAGAAGTAATAATACAAGCAACTCACAAGGTTGTCAGGCATGAAGGCCTGAGGAAAACAACTGACCATATTCGCCAGTATTATTACTGGGAATTGATTAACTACAATCTTGCAGATCATCTGGCTTGTTGCGTGGAGTGCCAGCTGCATAAACTACACAAGAATACAACTGGATACTGACTGGTCCGCCCTGGATTCGCCTGGCCCACGGTGTCCATCCATGTGATGGGACTGCTGACGATGAGCACAGGGGGAGTCAAGTACATCATAGTTGCCATCGAACATCTGATGAGATGGGTCAAAAACGAAGGTCCTAACCAGAGTAGACGCTACCAGTACCGCGAGATTCATCCTGGATCAAGTGGTATACTGGCATGGATGTCCGCAGGTTCTGCTGAGTGACAATGGGACCAACTTCTCATCTCATGTGAACCCAAGGTTAAACAAAATAATGGGGATCCAAGAAGTCATGTTAGTACCATACTGGCCAGAGATGAACGGAGTGGTAGAATGGGTCAATGGAATGCTGGCTGCAATGCTATAGAAGCTAGTCCCAGGGAGAACTTCTGTGTGGGGAATATACCTGAGTTTAGTGACATTCGCCTATAACATTAGTCATCATACAGTGATGGGAAAGACGCCGTTTGAATTATTATATGGAAGAAAGGCCGCGTTGCCGCCGATTTTTTATTTGGTGGTGGAACCTACATTGGGGATGAGTACTGAACAATACCTGAAACGACTGATGAGTATCCTGATTAATATGCAATTGCAAGCATTCAATAAAACCTTGAAGAAAAGGATACAAGCATAAAATAGATGGATGACAAGAACTGACTGGACTTAGAAGAATATCAAATAGGGGAAAGAGTTGCCTATTGCGATACACATGGTTTCAGATGAAGAAACAAATTAGATGCGTTGTGGTCAGGTCCATTTGAAGTAATTGCCAAGATGGTGACTAATGCTTACTCCATCAAGAATCTTTGATGGAAGAGTTGTAAATCGAGTCCACGCTAAGTATCTAAAGCATTGGATCAATGAAAAGAATAAAAGAGTTCCCAAAGGACTACAGAACCATTAAGTTGGTCATGGTTCAATGATTAGGTCAAGTCTGAAAAAGGACCTCTGAACCAATCTAGATGGTTAAGTCCAAAAAAGGACCTCTGAATCATGGAAAACTGGCAAGTTTAAGTACCCAGGACCCAGTTTGGGGGAAAAGATGGACCGCTGAACTGAAAAAGGTCAAGTCCCATAGTAAAAAGAAGAATAAAGATATAAAATTGATAAAGATATGAAAAAACAAAAAAATCATAAACTGCATAGATAAAAAGGCTGTTATACTCTTATAATTTTTATTTTTTATTGATTGTCCTTGGTATGGGGATAAATCCGCCTATGTCACCTCTTGGGGAGAGAGGATAGATCATGGTAGAAATAAACAGCCCATCAAAATTGCTATGCAATCAGATGCTAGCGAGGGCGAGACCTAAATGAAACCATGTTCATTGAGTGGACGCCGAGCCCTGAGAAAAAGTGACTAGGGGAAGAGAAATTGAGACGTCAGAGGAACCCAATTGCAAAACCCTGGAGTGGGGAGGAAAGCAGCAGTATAAAAAGAGGCAATTGGCAAATAACCCCAAGTAATCCTGATCTAGCACTGGAGCCAGAAGACTAGTCCTGAGCGCCTGCCAATGGGCTTCATCAAGGACACTGGACATTTGGGCTGGCAATGAAGAAGGAATGCTCGATGGGGGCTGCCAGATTATGCCCCCTATCAACGCCATCAGCGGAAGATACTGATTGGAAGCTCCAGAGAAGAGAAATTAGTGCAGAGAGCAGACTGCATCCTGCAAGTGGTGACTATGGGCTTCGCAGAAGCTAAAGCCAAATGAACGGTGGAATCCAGGTGAGGCTGGAAGCTTCGTGGACCAACTTCAAAGAGCTTGGACAGCAAAGTGAAGATCATAAGTGGCAGTATCCCAATCCAGAAGGTTATCAAGATCAGAGGGATTCAGCACTAATGTCAAAGCCTCATTGACTTGGGTCTGGAGTTCAGCGTAGGGGAGCTCAAAGTGTATGCTGTTACTGATTGAGAGCTTGGAGACCAGAACAGCGGATTGTAAAATTGACCAAGTTGGAAGAGGAACTCATAGAGCAAGTCTGACCCAGCCAGAAATGAACGATCCAAAAGCAACTGGCATATTCTCTGGAGCACCTATGATGATGTTCAGAGCATCAGCAAAAGGAGCCAAATTCAGGAGGGTTTCAAAGTCTAACTTTGTAATTGACTGCAGAGGAAGAGTCAGCTGAGAGTTGTTCGAAACAATGGCCAGCCTGTTTTTAGAGGGATTAGTTACTATTTCCAGTAATTCGACAGAAGGACTAGCCACTTGTGACAGACTAGGCGTATGAGTCCTGGAAGAACCATATAAGGGGTTCTGTCAAGCATCCTGACTCATATGCTGGAAGAGACGGAGGTCTGGATCAGACAGACTATTAAGGAGCTGCTGGCAGCAAGATTCAGAATTTGACATATGAGCTGGATGAGAGAGGGGATGTCAGAATTATATAGAAGTTGACATAATGCACTCTATAATCCATTAGGCTCCAATTTTATGGAAATTAATCTCAAAATTAATGAGATAAGCTCTCCATGGGAAGAATTAAGAATGACTTATGCCAAGAGGTTATGAGCGAGATAACAAAGGAAAATAAGAAATAAATATTTTTAATTAAGCCATATAACAAACATTGACAGTAAGGGTCTCCTGTCTAGGATGAGAAAATCAGGAAATCAAGGACGCTAGACCAAGAATCCTTAACATGACAGCAGGTCATATACCCTGATGGGGGAACTGGATCCTGGGACTAATATCGTCATGAGTAAATCAATCACCCAGCACAACAGAAGGTCATGGGGACAGCACTCTGAGAAGGAAGTAGCGAGGAGGAAGAGGAAGAAAGCCATATGCTGAAGGTCATCTGGAGCAGCGTTGAGTATTGATGAGTGTACTCCACTTGAACCAATGAAGTATTTGACCAAGTTCCAAAGCAGTGTTCTTATGCCCCAACCTTTTCTCGCTGGAAATCTAGGCAAGAGGGGGATGTGTTGGGATTTTTGCCCATATTCCCAGCCTTCTAGATTACCTGGTATTTCAGGGGAAAATTCCCTAAGGCAAAGTAAATCTGAAATTGGTTGGCCTGAGTTTCAGAGGAACTACATTCAAGGATTTTGAGATATTAACCTGGTCATATCTGTCAGGATTGATCTGGATGAATATTTAAGATCTCATCATGCGGAGTTGCTGACAAAATAGGGGCATCTGATAGTGATTAACTATCAGGTGTACTAATTAAGATTGGTCAGGTTTCATCACCAACTGATTGGGAATGAATAGTAAATTGTGAGGCGAGTGATGCCACCTGCAACTAGTGAATTGATTGGTGGTGAGTAACCTACCATAATGGGTAATAAGTACCATTACCTAAGCAGGTCACTAGCCGATTATGGTTGGTTCACTTACATTTAGAGGAAAACGTTAGGGACACGTTTTCTGACTCTATCCATTTGCAGTATTGAGGATGTCCAATGACGAGATCCTAGCCAGGATGGGGAAGACCATTGCTGCTGATAGTTGAGGAAGGGTGATTCAATGGCAACAGTTGCCGTTTCATTGAAGAGTTGTCAACTGAGGGTTAGACAGCCGAATCTTCAACTATATAATTCCCTAGGATTTGCTATAATAAAAAACCTAGATTTAAGATAAAAAGTACTTACAGTAATATTATTAATTCGGTGTATAGTTAGACTTTCAACTTCTATTGTGTCGTTCTATCTCAAGAAACTTATTGCAGAGGGCAATAATTGGAAGACTCTCAGAGAGAAGACTATAGATCTGAGAGGGGATCTAGAGATGAAGGAACCACAATCAGGGTTAGCTGCCGACTGTGTGTTGGTCTGAGAGAGACTGTCAATGAAGTAACTTATAAAAGATTGGGTGGATAAGAGTATGGTGAACAGATCACTACAAGTACGACTTACAGTTTATGTAATCAGAAATACTGGCCAAGCGTTGGGCTGAATAATAGTTCAATCTCAATTATGGATAATAGTCTCCATACTATTATCAATTAATACATTCTATACAACGTGACGAAGTGCACAAGGATATTGAACCTTAGCAGTAAAAAGGTTACTGGGTTGTCAGCTGATAATCAAGATAGAGTAAATTTTTACACTATCCTACGCACCCAGATTATGGAAAGCTTTTTAAATAGTTCACTGATGCCTCCAATTACGCTATCAGGACTATTCTTTCTCAAATGGATGAAAAGGTGTGGTTCACCCTGTATCATACTTCAATAAAATGATCTTTAAAACAAAACGCAACTATAGTGTTAGAGAAGGAATGCCTTGCAGTTCTACTTGCAGTAAAACATTATTGCTCTTTTTTATATGTAACAATGATTACTTTTATTACTGGTCACGCAACTTTGAAGTGGTTACAGCTCATGAAGGAGCCTATTGGAAGGTTAGCTTGTTGAAAAACTAAAGCTTTAGTACTACATGAAACTGAGCAATACACTGAGTCCCATTATGATTGTAGACGGATTAAATCGCCTGCTTATCCTTCACTTGTACTATAGTGAAGCAGAAATTACATAACCTCTTGATGATTGCTAATACTTGGGATGATGAGGATGCATTCATGAAAAAGATGTTGCTATCACACTTACAAAACAAAAGTCAAAAATAGAAAACTATATAAGAAGGTAGGTGTAAATTGGTTGCCCTATCTTTGACTTTTGGAATGAGTACCTGTAACCATGGAAGCTCATTCTACCCTCAGATATGGAGAAATGCAAAAAACGAAATGAATGGATTCTTGATTGGTATTACTAGAAGGGGATTATGGAATCCATCATCATAGTTTTAAGTGCTTGCCTATCCTGTAAGAAGCATTCTAAATTTCAAACCAGATGTAAATATCAGTCTACCACCCCTCAACAACCATTTCACACTTTCAGTCTAATTTGGTAGGACCATTACCCTAAACTACAAGAGGAACACATTATATACTAGTAGGAATAGATCGTTTTATAAAGTAGATAGAAGCTGTTACTATTTCACCTAAACTGCTAAAGCTATTGCCACATTCCTACATCAATATATCTTTACTATATAGTTGTCCACAAGTTCTCCTCTGTGATAACGGGAAGAATTTTACTTCTAGAGTTGTTAAGATCCTGGATACATTTATGGATGCTCAAAATCTCTTTTCTGCTCCTTACAACACTTCTACAAATGATATCTAGAATGAGCTATTGTAACTTTGGTCTCAATTTTATAAAAAATGGCCACTTCAGATCTACACTAAGGTCCATATTTGACCAGTGCTCTCATGGCATACTGTATTAGTTATCATTAAATTCTTAAGATGTCACCCTTATTAGTATTATATGGTTAAGAACCTGGAATACCCACACTTTTAGATAAAGAAGTCTTTTCTGCTAAGAATAAAAGATGTATAAAGCTACAAAAAGATGCTTTTCTTTATCATAACAATCACTTTAGTTACTATGATTTGATTTGAACAGCAAAATTGGATAATCACACACAGGAAAGATGGGTGACTTTAATAACAAAAATAATACAACATGGGCGAGCGTCGCGGCAAGTGGTGCGCTTTATAGTGCAACTAAGGGCAAGAAATGCCATGGAGGGGGACCAGGAACCCAAGCCATAAATAAATCGCAAACTCAGACACCATTTGGGTTTATGGTATTTACTGTAAAGCATGCACAATACATATACATTCAAATCAACCAATCTTTGTCAAAGGTGGAACATGGGATCAGACTCTTCCTTGGGGATGAGTCACCGACCCTGTGGGAGAAAACATGTGAGGCACAGCCCTCACTTTTCCTTCATGCAGTGTACGTAGCTACCAACAACATGGGCTGCAGCTGGATTGATATTGGTTTTGAAACAGCCGATGAAGCCAATGCCGCAGCAAAAATCTGCGTGGAAATTGCCCTCCCTGAGGGCAAAAAAATTGTGTGCACCGCGCGCACCAGATGGAATAAAGTGAAAACTTTGTTCATCTCTTTTGACTCGCTCCCCACCAAACTTCCTCATAAGGTAATCAAGGAGGAGCTCTGCAAAGGTCTCATCGCCTACAGAGAAATTCAACAACTCGAATTACAGCAATTTTGCTTAATGCCCGACCTGTGCACGGGCAAAGCTATCACTGTAATCAACCCATTCCCAGAAGTGGAAGAGGATTTATCCAGAATTCCCCACGCAGCAGAATTTCACTTCGCAGATGGGGGCCAGTCAGCTGCATTCTGAGTTACACTGTAACGCGCACCACCCATTTGCAACCACTGTGGCTCACTGGGCCACAAGGAACATGCATGCCCTGTAAAAGAGGGCTTAATGGAAAATGATTTTTGTGAAGAAGCTATGGACAAAGATAATGAAAACTTCGCCAAAATGACTGATGGTCACCACCCATTCTGCTGGGGTGAAGATGGACTATACTTCATCATGGACCCAGTTACAAGTAAACAGCATAAAGCAGCACAAAAAGCCTGCAAGAGAGCAGCAGCTGAAGCGGCGGCACACGTGGAATCCGCCATTAACCATGGACGAATTCAGGAGGATATTTCATATATTCACCGAACCAACCAATCAGAACAATATGCCCAGGTAGAAAATTTTCACAGTAACCAGAATGAGCCACAAAGCGTCATCAGTCATGCACATATTGAGGAACAATGCAACCGCAATTTGGGTGAAAATGCGGTGCACAATGCAACAAAGTCAAACCTCAAAAATACAAAATCCAATCAACAATCCGTATCAAATCAACATGAGACCTGTGCGGGAAAAGTTGATGCAAATGCAAAACCGCAATTCCCTTGAATCATTGGGTCAGACCAAGGGAACCAACAATGGCAGTGAAAGAGTTGGAGTACAGATGCGGAGCATGGCCAAAATGAGCCGTGGTGGGATAGGACCAGAGGATCCTCCCAACTGCTCCTGAGGCGCTGTGGGCACCTCAGTGTCAATAGGGACATTAAATATTGCGGGAGCCAGGGCTCATATGTTTCAAGCCAAAAAGCTGGCATTCCTGAAAACCTCTTGTAGACATCTTGGCCATCCAAGAAACCCACTGCCTACAAAAGGAAGAAGAATCCTGGTCAACCAGGGTCGCACCATTACAATCCAGTATGGACGTCTCACTGTGGGGTGATAGTCCAAAACAACAAAAAATTTAAAATTACAAATTCATCATCACACTTGCACAGTCGAGTCCTGGTAGCAACAATCACATGCCAAGATGAAATAATTTTGTTAGCATGTATCTACGCACTGTGCACTGCAACCAAGAGAAAATTTTTTTTGAAAAATTTCTACTCTCACCCTCCCACCAGATATCATCATGTTAGGCGATTTCAACTGCTGGGATAACCCCAATACAGATTGATGGCCTAATCCCAGGGGATACCCACCTGGACACATTGAATATCGCACAATGAAGGCATCTCTTGACTTACAGGATGCTCTTTCCCACAATTCACCAATCATTTTCCATATGACAAGACCCAACATATGTGAGGGACTGCTCATATCGATGAGTCATATTGACCACATCCTCATCCCACAATCCCGCCACTCAAGAATATCCAAATTTACAACAAAAAAGATCAATTTTTCTGATCACCAATTAGTTACGGTGCAGTTAGCGCCAACCCAATCCCACACACAGGTGTCGCCTTGGAGTAAGCTTCACTCAGAAAATATAAGATTGCCAGAGATATCTAACTGGGTTGAAAACAAGGCTACAAACCCAGAATTCACAGCCCCATTTACTTCAGATCCTATTGAAACATGGGAAAATTTCAAAAAAGATTTAATCAACAAAACCTGACATATTGCATCACGCAAGTACACCGCGGATACAGCCACAATTAAGCGTACCTTGGTGGAACTAGACCACCTGGAAATAGATACTCCGAGATCTGGCTATAGCCCTAACTGGGGACGCAAATGGGCAGAAATTTCAGCCCAACTTAACAATCTCATCTTTGAACACCAACACAGAATCAAAGTATCAAACAAAGGTAAGTTCATAAAAGAAGGTAAAACCTGTTTGACATACTTTTTCCGCCAATTCCACTCCCACAGAAACCAGCCCACATGCACACAGGTCCGCAAGACCAACGGCACCGTGGCAACTGACCCTGAGGAGGTCAAGGCGGAAGTACACTGCTATTACACCAAATTATACTGCGATATGCCAACAGATCCACAAAAAATTAAAGAATTTATTCATTCTGCCAAGATACAAAGTACACCACCAAATTACAATATCCTATCCCTTATCACATGTGAGGAGCTTTGGGAAACAATTCGCGGTGCACCACATAGGAAATGCCCAGGGCCTGATGGGATACCCTACGAATTTTACAAAAAATATTTTCAACAAATCGCCTCCTCCTATTGGCGTCTATAACATGAGCTTGTTGAAAACACGCCTATTACCAGGAGGCCATGAATCCTACGTTAAAACCTTGTATAAAAAGGGTGACACGTTGGACCTGGCCAACTGGCGCCCAATTGCACTCTCCAACACTGACACAGAAATTTTAACAAAAATTCCAGCAGCTAGATTAGGCGCAATTGAATCTGACATCCTATCACCCAACCAGTTTGGGTTTATACCAGGGCGTTCAATCTGGAACAACATACACCCTGTTGCAAACATTTGCCAATCCAAAGCAACTGGTGCCCTGGTCTTCTTGGATCAGGAAAAGGCGTATGACCGTGTTAGCTGGCCATACCTAAAAGAATGTCTACATGCCTTGAAACTCCCACCAAGATTCATAAAATGGGCGATGCTCCTAAAAGAATCTGCAACCATGGCTGTATGCGGCCCTGGATTCCTAACAAACAAGATTAAACCACACAGAGGGCTCAAACAAGAGGATCTCCTCAGCCCACTGCTATACAATTTCAGCTTTGACCTGCTCCTCCAAGTAACTGACTCACGTCTCATGGGGATAACTGCATAAGGACAACCAACAGTCAAGATACTGGCCTTTGCAGATGACTGCGTAGCAGGTATAGCAAACAATGAAGATGCCCGACAGCTGGAACACACTCTAGAGGAATACTCCGAGGTGAGCAATGCATCGCTCAACAAAAGGAAGACAGAAATCCTCTTAGGCAGTAACACAAACAATTGGGCCACAACATCAGAACCTCACACCAACACTCGAAGAAAAACTTAATTATTTTACCCTTTGAAACACCTCCCACCACCACTCCTGTTTGACACCTTGGAATCTGGTTAGAATCAGGGAGATATGCTAATGAGACAATGGAAAGTAACTTGTTACAACGGGTATCCAAACGCGTAGCCTCCCTCAAGGGGAGAACCCCAGAGTAACAGGACGAGTTACAGTTGCTAACTCGCTCATCCTTCCAATACTGTGGTATCAGGCCCATGTGATAGCCTTCACCTACCTTTATGACCGCATTCCGCGCGCTTATCCAGGGCTGGCTGTGGCCTGGCTCTCACCCTCCTATATGGATGGAAACACTATTTGGCCCACGCTCAAGCGGAGGCATGGGACTAATAGATTTTGAGAGCCATGCCAATCACATCCTAGGTACCTGGATAAAGGAAATCCTTGCTCCAGACTTCCCGCAACAACATTGGTCCAGAGCAGCAAGGACTAACTTTGCACAGGCGCTCAAATTAACCAACCCACATAGCCCACCCAGACTACTTTCATACCTTGCCAAGCACCCTATTGCAACGGGTCTGCATGGAACCTCACCTCATTTCAAACATATCCTCTGAACTATCCGCCATATGGGATGGACCATAGAGAACACAGGTATTATACAGGGAAGGGGATGACCCAGCCCCCAATTCAAATTAAGAAACCCAGAAAACCACCCCCAGAGAGATATGCTCGCAACAACCCCAAGCATAGCTAGGATGGAATACCTAGATATGCTGGACATTCCCTATGATTTAACCACACAGAAAGCAATGTGGAAAATGACACACCACCCACTCCTACAACCAAGGATAAGAGCAAACGCCTGGCGCTGTTTGAGAAGGACCTATAGGACGGCGGACCGCTCCAACTCCCTCCACAAAACATGTGCAGTATGTGGAGGGGAGGGATCCCTACATCACCGCTTAAAAACATGCCCCCCAACCAAAGCTATATGGCAGGAAGTCGCACGCCTGCTCAATATTTAAAACAAACAGGAATTCTCGATATCAAAGAGTATCTTCGCGCTCCAGATTGAGTCACCAATCCCATCTACCATCCGCTCCCTAATAATACCCATTGCAATGTGGACAATACACACAATTGCATTAGATGCATTCAAGGGTACGGTCCCAACCATTCATGGGATTATTAACAGATTCCATGTCCACTTTCTAGAGCACTTCCAAGCCTGGCTCTATGGATATATAAGACCAAGGCAAAAAGCGCTCATAGAATCATGGTTCCCACTCTGGTTCCTCCACACAGACCCTTTCCTTCACACCTGCTTCATAGCAGGGGAAACCCCCTCGGAGTAGTGCACCTCCCCCATACCTGGCAGTCCCGCTGGCAACAGGGGTAACTTGAGTACCCTGGGGCGCCCAATTTTTATATTTCTTAGTTATTCTCTTAGTTTCACATATATTTGGTAATGTCTGTCCCCTGGTCAGCTTACCTCAGTTAAATAAAAAGCTACGAAAAGATTGGATCAACATATTATTCAGCTTTTGGGACCATCTAGTGCTAAAAAACATATTATTCAGCTTCAGTCAGATGCTATGATAAATATAAAAGACTTTTTAGCAAAGTGGGATGAGCTGCTAATGAATTTAGGCAACCTCTGCCCACCTTTTAATATATCAGATTTAGTTTTATATTACCATAATCACATCATCCCCAAAGTGAAAAACTTGGGTCAATCTGGAAAGGACCTAACATAATCACCTATAAGAGGGGTAATAAATACTAATTAAAATTTCTAACATCTGGGGTTACTTTAAATTTTGTCCATGGACGCTATCTACCTTTCTATTCTCCCCATAATATTCTTAAAGGGGGTAATGTCACACATTAATATGTTTGTCCTTTTGAGAAGAATATCCAGGTGTCAAATGGTTTGATTTATCTTGAAGATTTTAAAAAAATAACTTGGGGATTTATCAAACTAATTTGATGTTCATCCCTGCGCTAACCTAAATTTAGTCATACCACCCAAAGGAAAGCCAGCACCTTTTATAGACCTGAAGGGAAAATGATAAGTGGAAATTTTTTCAACCCATCAAAAAGCCAGAAATTAGTTAAATTAACTGAGATAAAATTATTTCTGAACTGACTGATTGAATAAAAAATTAATAAAATCTTTACCAAATGGTTATGTTATTTGACCAACTAACAAAACAATGACTGCTCAGTTATGTCAAAGTGAAATATTTTCAAGAGCTCTGATTTTTCCATCATCTAAGAACTAAAAGAAGCTTCTCTCTATTTAAGACGCAATAGATCAGATCTGATATGCATCAGTTTGAATGTGTCTTTAGATTATGTCAAGAAAACAATAATTATGAAACCTCACATCAGATTTAATAGAGCAACACATAAATCAGCAGGTACAATGGCAAAGATCCAAAAATTTTGCCAGATCTAAATCCTCATGATGATAACAAATTATAGTAACATCAACACAATCAAGCCGCCCAGTTATCTCCATTTGTTTTCCCTATTAACCATATTTACTAATAATTCATATATCTGGGATGTCTTGTGATCATGGTATTGACCCTAGATACTTTAAGTTTACTCTTGTTTTATAAAGGAGTATAAGAACCCCTCTTTAATAGGAAATCAAGTTTTATCTGTCATTTCCTTCTTCTTTGTCCTTTGTCAAATCTATTTGCGGTTACCTTTTAGTCCCAGACTTTTAGATGGCACCTAGGTTTAGGTCTTTCACAACTATCATTATTGTTGAAATACTGAGGCTAAGCACCAGTGAGCTGCTCCTAGTCAGGATTTTAACAGCAGCCTTAGTGGTAGCCCATGTTTGGCATGTCGTTAAAAGAGTTACCACAATGTCTTGCGCTGTATGACTGAGACATGAGAGAAAATTTCAGATTTTTTGTTCATCATAACATTATCTTAAGCACTTCCAATAACTTATAAGAAGTGAAAATATGTTGTATCCAGGAACATATTATTGCTTAAAAATATGGCTTTATAAAAGCATAAAGTATAAATTAGCTGGGCAACCACATGAACTTATACAGCAAAATGAATATCAATTACTTTAAGACTCTATTCCAGCAGGGTACACTTATGATTAAATGGTACCAATTTGATCAGTAAAGCATTTTCATACTTAAGTAGAAAAACTGAATACTCATGTAAAACATTCAGGCTGATAATGTGTGCTAATGTTTAATTGTGTTTATGGATCTCATTACTTAGACTAAGTGTTCTTTTTTGAGTACATATTGATGTAGTTTAATCTTAATAGCTCTTTTTTCATACCTTGTTGTGAATGCTTCTGGGGGAAGAGAAGCTTAAACTTTTCATGACAATCCTATAATAAGGACTAATCATCCATATTGATTCATTTATAAATAAGACCACTTCCACTAGCTATACGGCCTAATTTAATGTCAAGTAGATGAATCTGACGCATTAAGGCTTTATATACATCTTCTAACATCATTGAGCTATTAAAGATCCAGGAGGTCCAGGAGGTTCTAGGGGCCTTTGTGGTCCACTTATCCCTTGTAACTCATTTGTCCAGGGCTTCCAGATGATCCAGTAAAATTGAGGTTGTTCTTGTGGTCCATTAGGTCCTGGGTCTATCTGGCCAGGGCTTCCAGGAGTTCCTGCAATTGAGCAGTATAGGAAATATGAGCTTGAATAAGTAACTTTTGATATAATTAAGTCATCCTATAGAATGACCTCTTAATTCTCTAATTAATAATGTAAGTCAGCAGCATTGTCACCTATTTATTTTTTTATAATATTCTCCCAAGTAATTATCTTTCTAAAAACTGAGTGAACAAAAAACATATGTAAATCTAATTTTTTTTGCATGTCAAATAATTGAAGGTTTTTAATGAAAACTTGTCAATTTTTCCAAAGTCAGAAGCAGAATTATAAAAGTCTACTAATTGAAAGCTTAAAGATTATACTATTTGTAGGTCCAGGGAATTTGCATATGATGACCATCTTTCTATAATAGATGATATAATGTAAAATGTACAAATTGGGTAAATAGAGGTATGAGCTTCCTACTCCAACTTGTTTAGGTTAATGAGTAGATAAAAAATATAAACTCATCATCTGAGTTGGTAGTTCCAAATCATGGTAAATTTTCTTGACTTGTAAAATAAAAGCCTCCAGTCAAGAGGAGTGAACAAAATATGATAAGTTAAAAGATGAAGCATGTAAAAGTCAACAGATGGAAGAACGTTATAATTACAATAAGGCAGATTAATTAAAAACATTTATCACAACAGGCAATATCTCCTATGTTAGTAGTTACCACCTGTTGGCAAAAAAGGCAGTCTCACTGAAAGAGATTAGTATGAAGATAACCCATTATTCATTTTGTTTGTTTATTTTAAAGGTTGCTTATAAAACCTGTCAGGGAGCACAAAATTTTGTTAATACAAGTGGGAAAACCGCCCACCTTTTTAATAAAGAGCTCAAGCTTACAAAACACTTGGTATGATAACTTTATAGTTTATAAAAGGTGAAACGCCCTTATTTTTTATAGTGCTAATTAAAAATTACTTGATAATATAAAGCTACGGTCTCCTCTAACCACTTGGTTGGTTGTTTTGTTCAGTGTGTTTCATTCAATCTGCTCATTTGAGCGTTTTGTTTTTCAATTAGTTACGTTAGTTTTAGTTTTTAGTTTGGTAATGTTTGTTCCCTGGTCAGCTTACCTCGGTAAAATAAAATTGATAATATAAATCTAAGAAGAAGTAGAAGTATTTAATTTTTTTGATAATTTTAAAAAATTATTATAAAACCAATAAACAAATTTGGATTTAAAAATATTTTACTGATTTTAGATATGCTGTTTAAGGGCTGCAAATACTTGGATTAAAGGTGGTAAACTTTATTTGCTTTTGAAGATATTTATGCAATGTGCTGATTTTCTGTGTTGATTTAGGTAGCTTCAAGCCCTATGACAAGATCTCACAATATTGAATTACATGGTCCTAACAACTATTAGTGATCCATTTTAAACTTATAATCAGGTTTGCTTTGTGTTTTTCACCTTACTTAAATTGATTATCAAAACTCTAAATACTGACAATCACATAATTTTTTCCACAATCTACCTCAAAAAGATACTACCCTTACATTATATCTTTGTAAGCTATCCTAAAGAGAAGAAGGTATCATCTAAGATTGTTTTAAAATATATGTTGTTCATATTACAATGTCTATTATACCTGAACTTATTAAGCTATATAATCATATACTTCTGATCCCAAGTAATATATCAAATTGAAGTTCTGAATGACCTAATACATAGGCTTAATAGCATCTTTTATTTTCCTTCAAGTTTAAATCAGCTTTTTTTATCAATCTTAATGTTAATTCTTAATCCTTGGGTATGATAAGTTAATTTAATACCTGATTATGTATGTTTTAGAGGTATTACTGATATAATACTATTTTTTGCTTGCAATATCTTTAGTGAATCTCAAAAAAATAGCTTGTATAAAAATCACGTTTTATTTAAGTTTTTAAGCTTTGTATTAGGTTAAATATTATATCTTGTGCTGTAAAAGTTACTAAATACTAAAGTCTTTTAACACAGATTTTAAACATTTACATACTTTGTAAACAAGTGTAATAAAGAACATAGATTAGTCAGAACAGGGGTAGTTAGCCTGGTAGGGTATTCCTGCTCACTCTAGTGCAGGTTTTTGATAAACACAGGTCTGGAAACAAGCACTAAATAGAAAACTTGACATGGTATTTTTGTCCTAAACTAACCTACCTCAAATAAGATAATTATATAAAACATGAGAACATTTCACATCATATAAATTTTTTATATTACTAGCCAAGTAACCCAGCTTTGCTTAGGTTTGTAATTTACTAGATAATTTTATCAACTGCTTTAGTTTTTCTATTGGTATATAGTCATCAATAAGTTCATAAACCATTAAACCTAAAGAAATATCAACCACCTACTAGCTGGACAAAATCAATTAAACTTTATTCAGTTAGCAAAATTACTAACCATTTATATAAAACCAATTGAACTATCAGGTTAACTAAAAGATACCAACCACTCACCCAAAACTGCGTGAAACTATCAGTTTAACTAAACCATCAACAATTTATCTAAAACATTGAGTTATCAAATCAACCAAAAACCATTAAATTAGCCAAAACGAATTGTTGAACTTATTAAAACAAAAACTAACAACCGCTTATCAAAACTTATGAATCTGTTGAATTAAATGAATACCAAAAAGCTCATCTAAATTGATATATAATTACTATTAGAATCACATATTTTTTGAATCTTATATAGAACTGATAATAAATTATTATAATTTTATTAAAAAATAGCCTATTACCATTCCTAAACTTTATAGAGTACTTGTGCCAAGTTTAAGTATTTTTGGTTTATTTGTCCATAAGATAGTTCATCCTATATAATACATAAACAATAACATTTTTAACTTAGAATTTTTTTTCAATACCCCAGTTTACCCAGATTTGTTTTTGGGGTTAAAGTTTATGAGATGATATTAATCAATTATATTTTATATTTTAATATATGGCCATCAATAGTTTTAAAGAAGAAATCAAATATTATGAATCAATACAAAACCACCAAGCACTACCAAAAGCAAATGGTCTATCAAATTTACTAATATCAAATTACTTAATTGAAACCATATTCCCAATGAATAAACATAAAATAAACCATCCACCATCCAACCAAAACCATTTGTACTTTTTATAAACCAAAAACTAACAACCGCTTATCAAAACCTATAAAAAAATAAAATTAAATGATACTAAAACACTCAGCCTTATTAATATATGATTACCATTAAAAATATATGCTTTTCAATTCTTATATTAAATAATATTACAATTGTTATGATTTAATTAAAAAATAACATATTATTATTCCCAAACTTTGTATAGTACCTGTGCCAAGTTTGGTATTTATTAGTTTATTTGTTCAAGAGATAATTATCTGCTTAGTAAAACTCAAACACTGAATGACTGACGTACAACGCACACCCTAGACTGATGAGTCTAGAAGAAAAACTTTTCACAAGAGTTTTTTATATAATGTAGGTAATCACTAAAAAATGATTTTTGAAAATTTATCCCCAAGAGGGTTAAATAGGGTTGAAAGTTTACATGTAAGTTTATCATTTTTGAAGTTAGAAATATGGAAATTATGTTTAAATTTCTGTTAATAAAATAAACAAATTAAAACCTTTTGAAGTTGGCGCCATATTTCAAACTGACTTATAAAATTTGTTCACAAATACAAATTAAGCTTATATTAGACTGAGTCCAAGTGTGAACTATAAGAAACTAAGACTATATAGTGTTGAATATATATTATAAATGGCTATTATAAGTCAGTTCAAAATATGGCACTGATTTCAAAAGGTTTTTATTAATTATTCATAATTTTATCAATTATGTCATACTTTCTAGTGCATTATTTTTTATTATAGATTTGTTAATTTTTTTAAAACTCCACTCATTCAATATCTACAATATATAGCGTGGTATGTAGTGTATTATCTTTGGTATGGGAGACCAGAATTCATTACCATAGTAACAAGTTGTTAAAATTTGAGATGACCACATAATACAACCTTTTAACCAATTAATAAACTTGATGATTAAGTTATAATTGTACAGTATCAGAAACAGCGGCTGACTGATGGGATTATCATCAGGCATCATCCCCCAATGATATTGGAGGTTGCTGACTGATGAGATTATCATTGACAATCATCCCCAAAAAATTAAGCAATAATTTAATATGGGAGCAACACCCAATAGTTAAATTATTGGGAATCTTTCAGAGCAGAACAAATGGGGAGTCGTCAGAAACTACCAAAGCGTTCAAATGCTGGAGGTAGAGAGCAGTTTTGTCATCAGCCAAAAATAATTGGTTTTGAGCCCCTAATACCAATTGTTTGGTTGCCAAACAGCAGAGGATTATGTTGCCTAAGAAACTCAAGGCAACAGTACCTGATGAGATTTGGTGCTAAACACTTGAGGGCCAAACAGCATAGGAGCACAAATAATTACCAGCGGAAAGCTGAAAAGTTGTGTGTCAATTTTACCTATAAAACCCCTAAATATTCCTTAATAAAAGTAGATAAAAACCTGCTAGATTAGTTGTTTTTACATTTGTTGTTTAAACATTACTCTTAAGAGAAGAGTGCAAGGATCAGATTTACTTAATTTGTTATCAAAGTCTCCACTTGGCTCTGCAAGAAGGGAATAAAGAAAGAGTTCCCTACTAGTATAAGAACATCATTAAGACAAAGAAGCACCTGTCTAGCGTTGGACAATACACTCAACGTGGATTTTGGGCATTGAACTTTAATAATAGTCCTCATACTAGTATTGCCTCAGTTAATTGAATATAATCAAATCAACGCAAGTATCCATGAATCTGTGCAGTTGAAATCTAGGGCCAGAAGCGAGTAATCATCCAAGCGCCCAGATTTTAACACAAGTAAATAAACCAGCATATATTCAGATGAGCAGTTTAGAATTAATTAGTAAATCTTATAGGTTCATTGAGTTTGCCAAACAGTTTGTTAGCTTTTTGTTAAATTGATAGATTCAATTGCTTCATTAACTTATTATGGGCCTTCCATAATATAAAAGCAAAAATAATTAATTAGTATCATCTATTAAATCAAGCCCAAACAATGCTGGGTAAGCTGGAAGTTCTATATAAAAACACCAACAGAATGATAATTTTAAAGAGATTTTTAGCTTAATTTTCACTGATAACCAGTTTTACTCAAATCTATCTGTGAATATATATTTTACAGATGATCCTAATTGATTATTTATTATTTGTGGATAGATGGCCATTAGTAATATCAAAAAGAAATCAAATTCTATTGAATAAATATAAAACTACTAATAACTCAGACAAAATCAATTAATCCTATTGCATTAACTTAAAAACAACCATTTTCCTGAAACTGTTGAGCTCATCAAACCAACCTAAATCCACAAACATCATTCAGCCAAAACAATTTGTTGAACTTTTTAAATTAACCAAAAACTACAAACTGCTTATCAGAATCTATGAACTTATTGAATTAAACTAATGTTTTTTTCATAAAAAAGTACCTTTGTCAAAAAAGGCACTAAAATTTTTGAAATAATTAAGAAATCATGAATACTCAGTAAAACTCTTTTCTGAAGTCAGCGTCTTATCTTAAACTGCCTTATAATAGTCACTTATTTATACATACTCAGCATTGTATATTTACGTTGCTTATAGTTTACACTTGGAACAAACCAATATAAGCTCTAATTTGTATTTGTGAGAAAAATTATATAAGTCAAGGGAATATGGCGCCAACTTCAAAAAGGGGCTTATTGAGTATTCATAATTTCTTGATTATTTTATATTTTCAGTGCCTTTTTTGAAAGATGTTTTTTTCTCAATTTTTTTTAAAACCAGTTTTATCCACAAATTTTTTTATTGCCTTTTTAAAAGTGGTTCTTTTTTCCTAATAAAAAATCACATTTTCTATACATTATTTTTGAAACCTCACTATTTCTATACAAAAATAAAAATTTATGTATATATATTATATAAAGTATCTTATAAACAAATACTATTAATTCACTATAACAAATTAGTTTATTTTATTGGTCAAACTATGCTAACTTTAATGATTGCCTTCCACAATAATTTATTTTATAATTAAGTTGATTCTATTGGTCAATCTATGCTAAATCTACTGCTCACTATTTACAATAATTCATTTTATCAAAGTTATTTTAATTTATTAGTCAAATTATGCAAAAACAATAGGTATCTGTGATGATTTAAGCTTGTCATGCTATGATCTCATACCTGGATGGATTTAAACATACCCTCAGCCATAGGACATATATCATGTCATTAATGAATTAAAGCTAAAGCTTTGCCAATGCTGGAGCTAAGATTATCTGTTAATGAACTAATCCCACAATTGAAAATTCATTACTTCTGTCCATTTTAGTATACATACTAAATTACTGGTCAGAAACTTTTCTTTCTTGTTGCAAACACTTTTGCAACCTATTCAATTCAAGACTAATTCTAGTTTGATAATCTCACAGAGGAGATTAGTCTGTGCCCATGTCTGGGAGCAGTTGGGCAAGCAAGGCAAGAGGAGCAGGCGGAAGGCCCGCGGCCTCTAACATTTGAAAACGCCCTGGAGAATCTGGTGGAATAGACAAAAATCTCAAAAAACTGGTGGTCACAATTTCCCAGAGATACTCATGTGGCAAGCATGATGCAACCAGTACATCAACACGCCACACTCCCAGCCACTTTTGTCAGTGGAATTTGAAGTCTGTGTGTATCTGGACATCCAAAAAATGGCCTTATGGGAAAAATTTTGTGAAGATGTACACAAAATTTTCCCAACCGCAGTGTACGTTGCACCTCACTCCATGTTGCGTGGTTGGCTGGACCTAGTTTTCAAAAGCAAAATAGCAGCAGATGAGGCTGCAGCAGTGCGCATAGTGGTCGACCTCCCCAAAGGGCAATGGGTCATTGAAACCAAATGCACCAGATGGAAAAAATCAAACAAAATTTTCCTCACGTTTGACTTTTTGCCTACTACGGTAAAACGTGACATTTTAAAGCAACACCTGAAAGATGGTCTCACTGTATATGACAAAATACAATATTTCGAAATGCAATGTTTCATACTGATGCCACACCTGTGCACTGGCAAAGCCATCGTAGTTCTGACCCCAACTGAGGAGATTGTGAAGGACCTAACCCAGATCCCGCACTCCACCTTTATTGATATCGCAGGGCATACCACCCACCCATTCTGGGTAACCGTGGAAAGAGCGCCCCCCATTTGCACCCACTGTGATGCGTTCAGCCATAAGGCGCACACATGCCCCATCAAGGAGGGTGTCACATTTCAAGAGCACCCCTCGGCGGCCATGGCCAGTGGAGAGGCGCACTACAAACCAACCGCAAGCACCAAGGAGGCTTTCCCGTGGGGAGCACAAGGCTGCTACCTATTGGTAAAGCCCATCTCCCCGCAGGAGTGGAAGAAGGCCAAGCAGGCCCATAGAGCCACAGCCAAGGAAGCGGCCAAGGCCACCACCACCATCCCAAACTCACAACACCAGGAGGACATGGAGACCTTCATGGCGGAAGTGACTCAGGAATCCATCACCCAATCAGATTTGGAGGCCCATGCTGAGCGGGCCACTCATTCTGAGGATCCAATGGGAGATTTGATCTCACCCAATTGCTGCACCCAAACTCCAGTCAAAAACAACTTGGGACCTATCCCAACTGAAAATTTTTTTTGCCCCGCTCAATGGTGTACCAAACTTATCCGCACCGCAAAAAATTCATCCGACGTCGGGAAAACAAAAAGCGAAGGCCAAAGCCAATGTGACTCTTTCCACAAAAATTAACAAAAACCCCAATAGCGTTGCTGCTAACACCCATGCTGCTGTGAAAGCCCGTGGGGACCTTGAAGAGGCTGGTGGGCCTGGGGGCCCACCCCCTCACACCTAAGGTGTGATGGGGGAAACCTTCACTCTAGGGACACTGAATATCACCAGACTCAAGGCCTCCCCATCCCGGGCTAGGAAACTGAGTTTTTTACAACACAATTTACCCATGGATATCCTGGCCATCCAGGAGTCCCACTATCCACGAGGTTCCAAGGAAGCTTGGAAAACAAAGCTCCTCCCATCCCTATCCTTTTGGTCGAAGCACTGTGGGGTGCTAATTGAGAAAAATAATTTTTTCAAATTCACATCCTCAGAAACATTCCTAAATGGCCGAGTGCTCATCATCACCTTCTCGTGGGCTGATGTTGCACACGCAATTGTCAACATCTACGCCCCAAATGGTGCACACAAGTGTCAGGAATTTTTCTCGTCGGTCAAATCCCTCCCACTACCCCCTGATTCTTTCCTAGTTGGCGACATGAACTGTTGGCTAACCTCACCAACAGACCGGTGGCCGCCCTCACCCCACGCCCCACAGGGTCACATAGAACTACACATTCTAAAAGCCACCCTTGGGTTAATGGATGCGCTGCAGCAACATGCCCCACTGCTCAAAAACATGATGTGTCCCCACATCCACAACGGCCAATAAAGGTCCATGACCTGCATTGACCTTATTCTAACGCCGGTGAAATTCCAAACCCACATCTCCCACTTCAAAACAATGAAAATAGAATTCTCTGACCACCGACTGGTCTCAATAACATACCACTTACCCATCACAGTTGCAAAGGCCCCACATTAGTGCAAAATCTGCCCCCCCAAGCTCGTATCACCAGGATTTTCCATGTGGGTGGAAGAGGCAACTTTGGCAAAATCGTTTGTTGCACCATTTTGTGCGGACCCCATTTCCACATGGGCAACTTTCAAAGAGGACACCATCCGCCACTATCACTATCTCTCCTCCAGACGCTCATGAGCACCTCAGCAGTTATCTCGCACACTCTGGTGGAATTGGCCCACTTGGAGTCCAACATTCCAGCCACAGGATACAGCCCTGCATAGGGCCAGAAGTGGGAGGAGGCAGCCACCCACCTCAACGCACTCGAAAGGCAACACAAACATCAGGTTTGTGTCCAATACAGGGCCACACGCATCACTAAAGGTGACAAGTGCACCGCATACTTCTTTAAAAAAAATTTCGCACCACACCAGAGTGTGGCCTGCACACAGGTGCGAAGATTGGATAATTCCATTGTGGACACACCGGCCAAAGTGGCAATCAAAATGCAAAAATATTACTCCAAGTTATACCAAGCTGAACCAATTCAGCCAGCCGAAATGGCGGAATTTCTTGACCAAGCTCATATCCACACCATTTTCTGATACCCGGAAATAATGAATTTAATTACTTCAAATGAATTATGGACAGCCATTCATGGTGCGCCAAACTGAAAATGCCCAGGCCCAGATGGCATTCCATATGAGTTCAACAAAAAATATTTCAAATATATATCCCCATTGCTGCTAGCCTCACTTAACCAAAGCATGTTGGAAACGCGCCTCCTACCAGGAGGACATGAGGCCTTTGCTGTCACACTCTTCAAGAAAGGGGATAGGCTAGACTTAGCCAACTGGCGCCCCATTTCTCTAACAAACACAGACACCAAAATTTTAACAAAAATAATGGCTAACCGTTTAGGGACTGTAGCATCTGCCACCATCTCTCCAGAACAATTCAGTTTCATCCCCAGAAGGTCGATTTGGGATAACGTGCACTCTGTGGCTAATGTGTGTCAGTCCACAGCCTCTGGGGCACTTGTATTCTTGGACCAACAAAAGGCCTATGATAGAGTAAACTGGGAATACCTTAGGGCCTGCCTCCATCAATTCCGCCTACCCCCACTTCATAAACTGGGTGATGCTGCTCACGGAATCTGCGACAATGGCAGTGCGTGGCCAGGCTTCCTAACGGAAGTAGTCCGCCCTCAAAGGGGCCTGCGACAAGGGGACCCCCTCAGCCCACTCTTATACAACTTCAGCCTTGACCCACTACTGCGAAATGTGAATGCCCAACTCACTGGGGTCCATGTGCCAGGCCAAACCCCAGTCAAGATGATGGCATTTGCAGATGATTGCGTGGTGGGGGTGTCTAGTAACAAAGATGCATGCGCGCTTGAAGCCCTCATCCAGGAATATTCCCGGGTAAGCAACGCGGCACTGAACGCCTCCAAAACTGAAATCATCCTCCTTGGTCAGTTTCAGAACTGCTGGGCCCCAGCAATTAGTTACAACCTGGCCCATCTGCTCGCCCACGTCCATGCCTTACTAACTCAACACACACCGCTCCACTGGTGCTCCCCTTCATGCCACGTCCTACCATAGGACTGGTGCGCCATCTGGTCGTGTGGATGGAGGCAGGCGGATATGCGTCAGCAGTAATGGAGTGCCATATACTGGACAATGTGACGAAGCAAATCGCCTCTCTCAGAGCCCACCCTACTACCCTCACTGGCAGGGTTGTTCTTGCCAACTCTATGCTCCTATCCAAAGTCTGGTTTGGAGCCCACGCCATCCCCTTCTCCCCAAGCTTCTTCAAATTCCTGTATGCTTTGCTGCAAGGATGGCTTTGGTCAGGCCGCCCTCCACCAGTACGGCTAGAGGTCATGTTTGGCCCTCATCATCAAGGTGGCATGGGCCTGCTTGACTTCAAAGCCCATGCTGCCAAGATCCTGGGCACCTGGATCGCGGCCATCACCGCTCCTACACTCCCATACCAACACTGGTCCCGCGCGGCCCAATCCAACTTCTCCCAAGCCTTGGGCCTCAACAATCCATCAAACCCCCACTCCATGATGAAATACCTCGCATTACACACATTGGCCACAGGTCCTCACGGGACTAAAACCCACTACAAATGAATCCTACTCTCCATGCAAAGCGCAGAGTGGAGAATTTGTATTAGTGGACATACAACCCAAAGAGGCCGCCCCTCTCCTCAGTTCACACAAGAGGTACAGGGGCTACCCATTCATGATGGCGTGATCCCCATTCGACCCCAAGTCCTATCCAGGGTGGACTACCTGGACATGATGGACATCCCTTATTCCACTGAGACCCAAAAGACTATCTGGAAATATGCACACCATCCTCTGTTGCAGCCTCAAGTCCACTCCCATGTGTGGCGCTGCCTGAGGCGGGTGTTTCATAAAGCTGAGCGCTCTAACGCTTTACACTCATCCTGTGTCGTGTGTGGCCAGTATGGAACGCTGTTCCACCGCCTGGAGAAGTGCCCCACCTCTAAAGTTAAATGGCGCGAAGTCCAACGTCTGCTGGGCCAAGATCAAACGCATCCCTTCAGTCTGTCAAGAGAATGTTTGCTTCATCAATGGCCTCCCCCCTTCCACCCTCCCTCCATGCTCTGGTGGTTGCAATCGCCATGTGGACTATCCACACGACTGTCTTGGATGCCATCGCTGGCTCCATCCCCACCCTCCCAGAAGCTGTCCACAGATTCTGAACTCATTTGGTGGACCACTTTCAAGCGTGGATGTTTGGATATCTCCCACCGCGTCGCTGACAGCTGGTCTCCTGGTTCCCAGTCTGGTTCATCAAATCAGACCCCTTCCTCCACACATGCTCAA